>JAAWXA010000003.1:39251797-39332003 GCA_038090715.1 Florisuga fusca
GCACCCCCGCGGGGGGTGTGTGGGGCCGCGTGTGGCCGGGGGGGCTATGGAGGTGTGTCTGACACGTCTGTTTCTGCCTCTGTTGTCCCCCAAAACGGGTGCGGTTTAGGCAGCGGGCAGTAACCCAGTCCGCGCACAACGCCGAAGTGACTTCTTTGTCGCAGTTCCGCGCAGAAGGAGGGGCTAGGTGGTAAATATACAAAGCTCTTGCACCTTCCCCGTAACGCTGGGTTTCTTTTACAATTACAAAGTTGCCTTATCCCTGCCGATATCATTCGTCTGCGTGCTTGGTTAGCCAGTTCATCGCTTACACTGAACGCTTCTACTGACTTCACCGGGCAAGCTCTTGGTCTTGGGTGAGCAGGGAGGGTCCTTCCAGCCTGAGGGATGGTATTTTAACTTTTTAATAAGTTCGCAGTGAGTTTAATTAGTCATAGTTTCCTGTCATCTATTACCTAGTGTTTAAGGCTACAGACATTGGCGGATAGCATCTGCCATCCCACCCTTCTTCACGTCGAGATAAGCTCAGTAAGCACCCCTTCATCCCTCAGGCTGACCTGCCCTTTCCGACATCCCCTCCACTGCACACCACTAAGTCTGTTCAGCTATCTTCTCTTTCCTTATCTTGCCCCCACCCTTTTCTTTGTTCACCCCAAAAACGTGGAGGGCCCCCTGGACTAGTGCAGTGATCCCAGACATGGCTGAGCCCGGGAGCATCAGGAGACCTTCACCTCCTCCTCCATCCCCCACAGCCCGCCCCGGGCTCCAGGTAGCTGAAGATGGGGCCCACTTAAAATTCTTGATCCACTTTTCTGATCGCTTTTTTTCACCCTTGCACGGGTTCGCCTGCTTGATTTCTGCCAGCTCTTTCTGGGCTTTTTCTGTAACCATGGTTCCTAGGAAAAGGCTGGACCATGCTTTGGTCCTCTGGCTTCAGACCAGAGGCCACTTTCTGTCTGCGAAGTCTGCAAAGCAAGCATCAAAACAGATGTGTGAAAACAGCCTCTGCAGTGCACCTTTCAAAGAACTGCGTGTTTTTGATGCAGCTTTCCTCTTTTGTGTCTAAGCAAAAATATGTTCTTCCATGTTCTCATTTCCAGTCTTTAGGAAAATGGGTGACTAGTGTTTGCACTGGAAATGCGCTTAAAGTTGACATCTTTATCTCTTAGAACTGATTCCATAATAATTAAAAGAAGCTTTTCTGCAGATTTGGCTGTGTGTCCAGCCAAACAACTGGTATAAATTATGGTGCTGTTTGTCCTTGGGGTTATCTGCAGAGGGAAGGCAAGTGCTGGCAGAATCAGTAAGCTCAATATTAGCGTAAGAATGCACAGTAAAAAAGCTGCAGAAATAGAATGGGGAGGATGACCAGCTTTCCCCATCCTAGTATGTCACTCTTCACTTTAATGCAGTTGATATGTCCTGTGAAATCTACTTCTTGCGACTGAAAGACATGGGAAATAAACCTGTTTTCATTAAATATTCTTCATGGTGACCAGTATGTGTAAGTTCTGTTTACCTTCACAAAATTGGTTCATCTCTATATTCTAGGTGAAGATATTTGCCCCCAATATTGAGCAGAGGGATGTAGTCAATCACCTAAAAGGAAGTCCAACAGAAGAGAAGAGAAATGTGTTAGTTGAAAGTGCCAGGCTGGCAAGAGGAAACATTCAGGATCTAGCTGAACTGAAAGTGAGCGAATTTGATGCGGTCATTTTCCCTGGTAAGTGCTTTTGAAAGAATATAATTTGTGGTTTTTCAGTTTCAAGTAGCTGCTTTGCCTCTGCTAATTTTTAATGTTTAAATCTGCTTAGAGGATACATTACACTCTTGAATTTGAGAGGTATATGGGTTTGGTTTTGTTGGCTTTTTTACTTTTGAGGATGAAAAAGTGTTTTAACAAGCTCTCATGGGCTGACAAGTCATCTCTGTTTTTTAATTTTAGTTCACTAAATTAAAATGACAGAGGGTTCTTTTGGTGTTTGGTGGTGCATTAAAACTTCTTAAAACTTCTTTTTAAAGTTTGTGAAGACTTTAGTATCTACTTGTGGACAAGAACACAAAAAAATGCTTTATTTTAAGGGCCTCTGAAGCTGTTGCCAGAGTAGTAGGTATATTGTATATTGTATATTGTATTCCCCATCAGATGCAAGTACATTTTGCTTTAATTATATATCTGATCTGATTAATAAATACGTTTATGGAGTGTCACGAGGAAATTACAGCTTTCTGAAGATCACTTTCTGGAATATGCATCGTACTGTTAAATACTGCCTCTACTTCTGTGCCTAATAAGCATTTTAATTTGGCAGTTGTTACGCTGTCTTCTGTTTTAAGGCCAGCAGAGGGAGTGTCTGTGTAACTCAACGAAACAGACTTGAAGGGCTAAAATCAAAGGGAGCAGAGGCTAGCAAATATTTTCCACATTAATTTCGTGCTGTTATAACCAGGGCTCAGATGGGGGTGTTGCCATAATAACTGCTAGAGGGAAATAAACCCTACTAAGCTTGAAAATTAAAATCTTTCCCCAGAGATTCTCAGTGGTGACCAGCGATAGGACAAGGGGTAATGGGTACAAATTGGAGCACAGGAGGTTCAAATTGAATATTCGAAAAAATTTTTTTACTGTAAGGGTGGACACGTTCCTGTGGATGTGCTCTAGGTGGCCCTGCTCTGGCAGGGGGGGTTGGACTAGATGATCTTTCGAGGTCCCTTCCAACCCCTAGGATTCTATGATTCTATAACACTCCAAATTGAGCAAAGGGTGAAAGGAAGAATATTAAAAGGGCAAAGCTTCTCAGGGTTGTCCATTGAAATATTGGTGGAAGTTTGTGTTGGTTTATAGTAGAAAAGTTGATGTTGTGCACATTCCATAAGGAATGAAATATAATGGATGGCTACTCTTACTGATAACCTTCTTACTTTGACCATTCTGATGGTTGTAAATCCAACAAATGAAGGTGCTATAGAATATAATCTGCCCATACAATTAAACGAGGACTAAATGTAAGTAATTGATTGCTATAACTCATTTCTAGAAGCAAATTCACCTTTATTGTTAATGTGAATAATAACCACTTTCCTAAGTGGCATGCCTCGGTATCATATGCTACCATTGCCTTTTTATGTAATATCCATTTCAGGTTTATTGTGTTAAGTTTAGGTTATGGTGTCAGGTTTACTTATTTAAGTTCAGAAATAGTTCAGGAGAGTGGAAAACTCCAGTAATTGCTTAAGTATTGAAGTAAAACTTGAGAAATAATTACTGTAGAGGGGCAAATCACTGTTTGCATTCTTCTTGTGAGTTACCCTCTTATACTTTTAACTGGCATTGGGTTTTTTTCTTATCCTTCTCTTACTTATTGAGGGGTGCCTATCAGATGGTGCAGCTTTTTCAGTGACCAAAACATTAATGTGAGGTTTTCTGTTTGTTGCTCACCATTCTGTTTATCTATTTGGTGCTCAGTAGAGCAAGATTAAGCATTCCAGCCCAGGTAGTATATGTCATATAAAAAAATGTGCAGTTAAACATTTACCATTGTGAACCCATGACATTTTACATGCTGAAAGCTTTCACTGTAGTAACTTAACAGTCTGACTTATGCCATGATTATGATGTAAAAAAGGATAATTTTCTAAGATAACAATCTAACCTATCTAAGGATAACAATGTGACTAAAGGATAACAATCTCTGGGATTGAATTTAGTGACTTTTAGTAGTCTCTTACATTTGAGCTTTTTTTTTTTTTTCATTTTTAGGTGGTTTTGGTGTAGCAAAGAACCTGTGTTCCTGGGCTGTAGATGGCAAGGACTGTACTGTCAATGAGCATGTGAAATCCACACTCCAAGCTTTCCACAGTGCTAAAAAGCCCATTGGTTTGTGCTGTATATCACCAGTCCTGGCAGCTAAAGTCTTTCCTGGTTGTGAGGTCACAGTCGGCCAGGACAAAAATGTAGATGGAAGGTAAGAAGGAAATGGGTGAAGATAATTTTCATGAGAATTAGGATTAGGAAATTGCTGGTTTTCTGTGCCAAAACCAGAGGGGTTTGATGCCAGTCAGAGGTTTCTGGTGCCAGAAACTTTGTGATAAGTTAATAGTGACATTTTCCACTTACTGCAAATTTCCACTTGCATAGTAAGAATAGGTACAGAATTCTCAGGACAGAGTATGTGAGGTCAGGACACCTGCGTGCTACAGTGTTGGAAAAATTTATCCTTTTGTACAGAAATTTGTTGGTCTGTGATATCAATATCCACAGACACGTTGCAGTTGATAATGTGAAAACTCTTGGTAGCTTTGTCTCTTGCCTAAGCCATCACCCTGAGCCACCAAAGGTAACGCAGGCTCCTGTGCTGCTTTATTGTGCAGTGTGGGTGCTAATGAGTCACTGGATGTAGTGTCCATCAGGCCTAAAAGTGACAGAACAAAGAAACTTTTACAAAACCCTGTATCTATGAACATGCAGGTAACCAAGGCTATCAAGTTTTATTTCATGTTACATTCATGGTAATTCAGTGATAAGTTTTAGCTCACCTTAATTGAGATGCAGAAGTTGCTCACTCAGTGCCTTTGATTCATGCTGCAAACGTGCAAATGAAGACTGGGTGTCTGTCCAGCTGGCATTCAAAAATTTGGTATCTGTGGTAATTTGAGTGGCTGTGTAAATTGTCTGTGGGATTTTGTCTATTGGGGGGTTTTTGGTAAAGTTTTTCCAGTGGTAGTGGTGTGGAGCCTGTTTAGGGGAGGCAGATGAGAACAGGGCCTGGCAGATGTCTGTGCTGCTTTGAGGACTGTCAGCTCCTGATAAGACTTAAGTATGAAATTTCATATCAGCAGCAGTACTGAGGGATTGCCTCCACCTCCTTGTTCTTGCCTTACCTTCTGGGAAAAAAAATAAAATCTTTGCAGAATCCCAGTGGAAGACATATATGGAAGTGTTAGAAAAGATCTCATGTGCCTGCAAGTTCAGCTGGCATCTTATAAACTGTGGAGGATTAGTTATGGCTGTATGTAGTATCATTTTGTAAACTTACTGAAAAATTGCATCTTCTGACATACTGTGCCTCTTCAAGGCCAGGTTGGATGAGGCCTTGAGCAACCTTGTCTAGATAAGAGGTGTCCCTGCCCATGAGAGGGAGGTTGGAGTAGATGATCTCTATAAGTTCCCTTCCAACCTAAGTCATTCCGTGATTCATTTCAGATGATGTTTCCAAAGAAATTGGGTCTCTTGTTGTGTCCATAGGGAATGGGAGAATACGACAGTGGCAGACTGTTTGAATCCCTTGTCATCATCAACTAGTCACTTAAATATTAATTCCATTTATGCTGGCAGAACTTTATGGATGAATCATCTCTTTATGTTAATTCCAGTCTTCTTGTTTACAGATTTCCTGATGCTGAAACAGCATCTGCTATAGCAGAGCTCGGGTGCAAGCATGTTTGCAAAAATGTAAATGAATCCCATGTGGACAAAGCTAATAAAATAGTTACTACCTGTGCTTTCATGTGCAAGGCTCCTCTGCATGAAATCTTTGATGGAATTGGAACAATGGTACAAGAAGTCCTGAAACTTGCCTGACTGGAAGCATACAGACTAATAAAATAATGCAACTATTAAGTTTCATTGGTCTTGGGTATTTTTGGTGTGTTTTTTTGGTGTTTGTTTGTTTGTGTTTTTTCTTTTTTGGGGGAGGGGTAGTTCATTTGCAATGCATCCAATGGTTATTGCCAAGTTTCCCCTATTTATTTCTCTTTTAAAACAAAAAGAATATGTTGATAATGCAGGAACCCTCCTTGTCCAGTGGGGTTTTTATCACATCACTACTGTTTATTAATAATTCCCATGTGGTGTTGCCCAGCTATAATTACAAATGAAATAGCTGTTAATGAGTCTGTGTACCTTCAGTATAGGTGAATAATTCAATTCTGCTTCCTAATCAGAAGAGAAAAAGAAAATAATGTGGCTACTTGGGGTTTATTTCTTGCCCTGCAAGTCTTTACACAAGTATAACTAATGCACTTGGAGATTTTTTGCAGAGCCCCTTAGATTATCCAGCTCCATAAATGAAGAGTCAGAGGGCTAAGTACAAATTAACACATTCTGTGTTGAAAATACACAAATTTTGCTCTTAATAAATGAAATAATTTGAAGCTTAGTTAGACAATGAGTTCTCTTTATTTTGTGATGTTTTGCATACCTATTTTCATGTCCTAAGGAAGGCATGCTTTGTGTGTGTTAGAACACATACTTTAATCTAACACAGGTAAGCCAAGGCTCTCTTAAAAGCACAATCTATCAAAGCTTTGTACTCCTGAACTGAAAATTCTCAGAATTCCATTATCATGGCAAGTTAATTCTCTCTGCAGAATCGTTCTGGTGCTGACAGGTCTCTTGTCAGTCACAATGAGTGTAGCCCACGCTGTACAGTGCCTGAAATAATATAAACATGTCGTCACTAATTAGTGCTAATCATGTCTTACTGACTGGGTGCCTTGTAACTGGAGGGGGAATCCAGCAGCAGCAAACAGCAGCGAGAAGATGGAACTGGGAAAGAACACTTGGGAGTGTTGAGTTGTTCCTGGAGCTCAGCAGGCGGTGTGATGAGGAAGGCTGCTCTGCTAACCTTCACCCTCTCCAGGCAAGACCAAGCCCTACAGCAGTGCCTGATGTGTTGCAGAGCATCACGTTGTTCTGCTCTCTATATGTGCCATGTTTGTTTTAGCACACATGCCAAAGATCAGATGTAACAGGTGGCCTCTTCAAGGAGGCTTTAGAGCTAAATTTACAAAAATAAATACATAAAGGCTTCTATTCTCCGTCCATCTCATAGTGATGTTTCTTGGAGAGACAGCGTTCCCATAGTCCTCCAGAATTTGGATTTCCTTCATGGAGTTATTTAGCAGAAGCAGAACATACAGGGCTTTTTTTTTTTTTTTTTTTTTTTTTTTGGCAGACAAGCAGGGAATTTATTGTGCTTTGCCCCTAGAGGTATAAGGATCATTGAAGATAACTTAAGCTGACTATGCCAGCAGAGCATCTTCTTTTCAGCCTGACTGAGCTGTGCACGTTATTGCTAAGTTATTTACTTAGTCAAAAAAGACATTATTGGACTCTGGTCCATGGCTCTGGTATTACAGGAGTCAAATTTAAAAGTGCTTGGGTGGCTGAGAGTTTGCCCTGAATTCTGTCTTTGCTGTGTGAACAGTATTTAGCTGTTGGTTGGAACATTCAGAGGAAGTGCAGCTTCTCTAAAAATGCTCTCTCTCACTGTCCTGATAAGAATGCACCTAATACAGAACAATCCTCTACTTTTTCCAGATTGTACACAGTGTCTATAATGCCTTCTATGGCTTCTGAGGGCAGGATGCTGGAGGCATTGGACTGAAACTTTTTCTCCAAGTCCTCTTTTTTCAGCGGTTTCCTCCAGTGTCCGTAGAACGTATCGCAGCGGTCGCTGATGGTGCTGCCGTCCTGGAGCGTGACACTCACTTCACAGTACAGGCTCTCAAAGCTAGGTGTGTTATCAGGAGGGTGCTCCAGCTCTGTTTTGCAGAGGAGCTCCTGTAAAGCTGCCCGGTGGATGTTCTCACTGGCAAAGGACTGGACTGACATGTTGCCATCCAGCAAAGCAGAGCACGCAACAAACTGGAAGGAGTGTCGAGCTTCATGCTCTGAGGTGGGGCTGGGTCTGTTCACGTATTTGACCTCTGGGACTTTAAGAGTGACTTTCTTAATTTTATCAATGGGTAGCAAGTTGTCACTGCTCTCCACAAGCTTCCTCCTGACAGAAGATGCTGCGTCAGCCACCCAGTGTGTTCCCAGATGAGCAGGAAAGCGTTTGATGGCCACGTCTTGTTGGTCCAGCAGCCAGGGGTACGACTGCAAGGTTGGCAGACTCTGTGGGTTGTAATCTGTATAGAAGGCACCTATCCCAGACTCCATGTCCAAGATCTGTTTGCTTCCTTGAAGGCCCTGGGATGCTAAGCAAGCTGCTTCCAGTCCATGCTTGGCAGCATTGCCAATGTGGAGGGGCTTTGTTTGGGTTGCTGCGTTAGCCAGCGGGGCACCCGCATAGGAGGCAGCAACAGCCAAAGTGTTTTTACATTTCAGCTGGTCAAGAGCCAGAAGTTTGGCACAAGCTGCTGCGCTCCCCATCGTGCCAACCACAGTTGGTGGGTGGAACCTGAGAAAACAAAATCTCTCCATTACTGTGATTCCAAAATTCACCAGAATTCACCATATACACACGCTCCAATTTCCTTTCGCTGATGTGGAAGGTGAATTGGGCCATAGGGAAACATGCATACAGCATTCATGTCTGATCTTTATGGAAAAATGTCACTTTTTCCCAGGAACAGGTAGACTGGAAGAGTACAACTTCAATAGGTGCTCTCCAGAAAGCAATTGAAACAGTAGAACTGCTCATAGTGCAAGGCATACTGAACAGGATAATGGCAAAAGCATCACAGTTTATAGTCCTCTACAAATTATCTGTAAATAATTTATAGTCATCTGTAAGTAATAAATATTGAAGGTGGCAATTTTTGCTACTCTGAACTAGTTTTGCAAAATATGTAGAAGGAACACAGATATTATCAGGAAAACATCTAGCCCATCCTACACCTCAAGGCTTTTCCCTAAGCACTCCCAGTCTTCCTGGGCTCTGCTCTGGGCCCAGCACCCATGACTCCATTCTGCTGAGAGCAAGCCACCTTATGCAAGACATGGTCATATGTATCCATGAGAGCCTAGAACCTGTGCTGTTAAATGTTGCCCTTTTTTACTGCTGTTTTTAATTAACAGGGAGATCATCACCTCCTTGTAAACTGAGTGATGTTCTCAAAAAGAAATCCTTTAGCTACATTATGTGTATTAATGTTTAAGATGAACCTTTCCTAAATTTCCAGACAAACAACATAGAAAATAAGATCAGCTGTGCAATTTGTATTTTAGCTGGCATTTACTTAAGTATGTTAAGATTTAAAAAAACCACCTTCCACTCAACTTTCTTCTTGAAACATTTCTACGTACTTTTTTGGAATGTTCTTGGCTTCACTGGAGAAGCACAGCAGCCTGCCTTGCACTTCTATTCCCACATTGAAAGCTAAGAGCAGATCAAGACCTGAGATTTTTTTCTTCCTAGGAAGGGCCTCGGAGAGTGCAATCACAGCGGGGAGCACAGCCCCGGAGGGGTGTGTGGCTGGGTGCCACGTGTCATCAAAATCCATTGAGTGCACCTAATGGAAAGAGAAACCTTGAGTTGTCATTCAGAAGTAAACTCTGACTTTGCCAGACTGGCTCAGTCAAATGACACTACTGTAACTGGTATAAATAGGAACTGAAGAACTATTTTTTCCGGTTAGAAAGCAAAACTTCAAAAATCTTGCATTTAAAGACCTTTACTGACAACATGGCTCCATGTGAAGCAGCAATGCAATACAAACTCTGCCTCAAAGGAGTGTAATTCTAATTCAAGTTGCACCAATCTAGAACCAGTGTGACAATGGACCTTCCTTCTTAAAATAGGCTTTTGCTTCTTTAATCAGATTTTTGTAATTAAAGCAGCAGTTCTAGGTCCACCATGTCAACGGTAAATTTTCGATTCCCGCAAGACAAGTTGTTCTGGTTTGGGCCAGGATAAAGGTAATTTTCTGTCTGTACTTTTGCTTTCAGCTAAGTCTCTTGTAAGTAGCTGCACTTGCTGAAATTCACAGCAAGTTTCTCAGTCAGTGTCTGCTTCTAGGACTGATAACACTGGATGTTTATAGTTACTGCCAGAGACTGGTGTGCAGAGCCAAGGACACTGCTCAGCTCTGAGGAACATTTTGCCCTCTGGAAAGAGAAAAGGAGTAAAAAGGTCACACCTGCAAACCCTCCTTTAGGGAGGAACGGACAAGATAGATGGCCAAAATTGACCAGACAGAGTATTCCATCCCATACACGTCATACTCAGTATAAATCTGAGGGATCACGAGGGTCAAACCCCTTTTCCTGCTTCCCCTTCTTCACCTGTCCCTCTTTGCTTTGACATCCTGGGAGGATTCCATCCCTTCCTCTGCCTGTGGTCCTGATCCGTGCCAGTCTGAATCTGTGTGTTCCTGCCTCCAGCTCCCAACTGCTCCTGACTGCAGGAGTCCAGCCTGGACTTTCCCAGGGCTGCCCTGCAGCCTCAGTGGTGATGTGAGAGTTACTGGGGGAAAGGAGGGAGGAACATGCTATCAATTTTCCTGTATATTTGTATATATTTAGTAATTTTTTCCTTTTTATCATTACTGTTTCATTAAAGCTGTGTAGTTTAGTTTCCAACCCATAAGTCTCTCTCCCTTACTCTTTCTCCTTTCTTTATCAGGGAGGAGAGGGGGATTAATAAAGAGCATCTGTTATTTGGTTTAATTGCCAGGCCAGTGTTAAACTGTGACACAAGTATATAAATATAGTTAATTTACTTCCCCAGCACTGCAACAGATGCTGCCTGTACCATCAGGGCCTGCACCACTGAAGCTGTGGCTGTTGAATTCATACTGCTGATGGAAAGCTGTACCAGAACTCTGGTGCCACCATCCACAGGCATCATGTACAAGCTTGGAAATGTAGGTCAGGCTTTAGCATGAATTTTCAGTATGTCCCTGGAGCTGATGGGTGTAGGAGAAAGCTACAGTCTTAAAATGGGGATGAACTGCTTAGCCCTTCAGAATATCCAGAATATCCAGGCTGCCATCCTGGTAGCAGACTGCTCCCAGCACTGCACTCAGTGTTTGCAATGTGCTGCTTGTCAAAAGCCCCCTCAGAGTTATGAAAACCTCTTGAGAGCATCAAATATAGCATTTTTAATAACACAATAATGCCTCAAAATATGAACTCTCATGCCTGTTAATCTGTATCTTACCTCAGAGCAAAACTGGGAAGGTGATCAGGCTTTCCAGCCCTCAGGTCTTGCCCCATAGGATTGGGAATACACAGTTTTGAGGACTGTGTTCCTAAACAGACAGAAGAAAACCCACTCTCTGCCTTGAAGAATACTGATGCCAGCTGGGAAGATGCCCTATTCTGTGGAATAAGGAAACTTATGCCCACTACCCAGTAAGTAAGCTGTGATTCTGGCATCTTCAATAAATGCTTAGAATTGACTTGAGACTGAGATGTAAACTGCAAAGATATCACAGACATGCTAGCAGACAGATTTTAACATCTCACAGGCTGTTTGGAGCTGAGAGGTGCCAGACATAATTTCCAAGGTATTTTTTCCTACATTGGAAATCAGATGTGAAAATTGGATCTCTGATCTTGTTGCCATGCTAATTTAGACAGGCCAAGTATCACCGTTTCCTTGGCTGGTCACCTTCTCTAGTTTTGCAGAATTGCCAAATTTGTCTACCTCACCTCTTGTGTATCTTTTGATTTCAAATGGTTTCAATCTCAATTTGAATTTAGACAAATGTTTGAGGAGACACTTATTGCTTCAATGAAAAGTATGTGTCCAAAATATATAGTGGGCTTTTGCAATCTGTGTAACTGAAGATTAAATCATACAGTGATGTTGTATGTGCGTGTGTGCCTCTGTCTGTATTTGGGTTTTTGTGTAACTATATTTTGCCAGCTTGCATGAAATTTCAATTCTGGTGAAATCAGTGAGAGCTAAACAGCCTCTTTGTAATGTGGACATAGCAAGGTTGTAGCAAGCTGTAGAGTGCTGACCTTTGAAAACAGCCCCAAATCCCAAACTAAGGGACGCTGTTGAGTTGGATCATATATATATTGCACCTTGAGTTGGGTTTCATTGGAACAAAGTTGCGACACGTTAGGAGAACAGTCTAAGAAAGTTTTTTTTTTCAGAAGGATAAAGTAAACTAAGACTTTGGGAGCATTCTGTTATCTCTAGAGCTAGAATCAATTAGTGTGATTTAAGAGCAAACAACAGAGCATCCCTTACAGCCACTCCATTGACGAAAGCTGCATACACAGGAGGCAGTCGGAAATCCAAGTGGCCCCAGATGGTACTGGATACATCTGAGCTGTAGGTCTGAAACAAATTGACATCTATTAATTCAAAGTCCTGAATCCAAGGGTATATGTGCAATGTATTTCTGAAGTATCTTGAGATCAGACCATACCCTCTCAGGACTCAACTGTTCCCTTCCATGTGAAAAACAGTGTTCTATCAGAAAGTATGAAAAGAAACTCTGTTTCCTGATAGCTTAAGTCAGGTGCTTTTTCCACCCTAAGAGACCTCAAGGGAAAGACCAATTCAGTACCTTCACACACCCTCTGTCCACTGACATCCCATCTCATAGGCATTTCTCTCAGAACTATCATTATCTTGTTGGGGAAGATCTACAGTTAAAAGTTCTGGTTTTCTACAGTTTAGTAAGACCCTGGGTAAATGATACATGGCCTATTGATGCTGGTTCCTCCATGCTATAAAGGCCTCTGCCCTTTTCCTGTGCAAATCTTTCAGTCAATGAAGAGATTGTTACAGAATTAAATAAAAGGACAGAAACTGAGAAGGGAGGGAAGGGAGGATCTCTGTGAGAAGAGATTTATTTGCACAGAGAGCTCTGGAGCCTGAGTCTGACTAGCCAGGTCTGACCCATAAAACAGTGGGCTCAACTCCTCCTCAAGTTCAGCCACTCCTCTGGTTTAAAGATAGCAAGGCTGGAGGAGACACATGGGCCATGTACCTCAGACAACTATGTTTTACAGACTGGAAGTAACCCACTGCTACCTGTCCATCCTTTTAACACTCCCTTATTCTGGGAAGTCTGGTGTTAAGTGATGTTTGCCTTTTTTATGCCATTGTTTAATGCCATTGTTTTTGCCATTGCAGCCATTTTTAATAAAATCTCAGAGATGAAAGAAGGGAAGGGATTCTTTATTAACTGTGTTTGCAGTAGTTGATCTTAGTGTGCAAGCTGTTACACAGAGTTTGCTCATCTAGCATTAAAAGCAACTTGAGCAATGAAGTTTCCCTGTCTCCAGTGGGAAGAACACCGTGTTTCTCTCTCCAACCCCAAAAGAATTTTACCATGACAAAATTTCCCCTTATAGCCCAAATTTTCCTTTGGTTTTCCCAGAGCTAAACCTTAAGGTTTATGAGTTCCAGCCATCTTACCTTGCTGTACTGTGTCACTTTGTGGCAGACCTCAGTGCTGGTACCCAGAAGCCCCACCCCAAGTGTATCCAGAATCATTCGCTTGCTCCTCTGAATGACCTTGTCTGTCAAGTGGTTTGCATTCAAACCATGAATCACACTCGCAAAATTTCCTGTAATTGTCTGTGAGGGAAAGAAAAAGAACTAGATATTTCATTAAATAAAACACTTCCCCCCCCTTCTTCCTTTTTTTTAGCTTTCAGTTTCGAGCTACTGTTGAGCATGCTCACAGCAGTTGCATCAGCAAAACTAAAGTTTGAATCTTTCCCCTTTTTATTTCCATAAATGCCACAGTGTTATTTATATTTAATTTATACTTTCATCAGTGTCCTTTTCTGTTCTGCATTTCTGCTGCTTTGTTCCTGACTTGAGCCCTTGAGGGTAAGCACTGCAGCTGATGTGACTTCGCAGGATATCTGTATCTATACATTTAAATCTGTATCTGTAAACAAACACAGATGATGTGTTTGTATATGTATATGTATATGTATATGTATATGTATATGTATATGAAACTAATAGAAGCAAAAAACTTCTGGCTTTACATAGCATCTTCTTATTGCTACTGAAACCAGTGGGCAAGTGGAATTTCAATGTAGTGCAGCCACTGTCACACAAGGAGGCAGGATTTAATCTCCACAAGTAGCAGAATTACTATCCCAAGGTCTTGGTGAGCTTGGAGCTCAGTGGGAGATGGAACTTGGCAGCACTACCTCGCACCCACCGCTCCTGGCTCCCAGCTCTTATTGAATTCATACTTAGCTGGATTCCCAGCTTTTCTCTGAGATAAGATTTCACCTCTCTGAAAAGCAGTGGCTTCTTGTTCCTGTCTCCTGCTGATCTGGAAATTATATTTCTAATTTTTTTTTGTTTTGTTTTCCTATTGAGCATTGAGCCACTATGCAAACGCAGCTTGCTCCTGCTTGGCTGGTGGTGTTAGCTCCTGTTAACATCTCTATTAGGAACTAATCTAGAACTGCCCTCCTCTGACCATTAGAAAACTTCCCCCTGAAGAGAGATACATTATTTACAACCAGTCTATACACACACTTACATTGACATTACTGAATATATCTCTTCTCTCTCTTTGGAATTTCTCTCCTATTTTCCCCCTATTGGAGTTTTCCCTTTCTCCAATCCCCTTCCTCTACTCCCCTTCCTCTACTCTCCACACAGAGTGATATTTCTTCTTGGCCTTTATTTTTCTAAGTTAAACAAACCAAACTGTGCTGCTCTCTCTTGTATAATGGAGGCTCATTCCTGCCATGCTAGTAGCTTTTCATTGTGTTGTTCCAATGGGATTTCTCCTTTCTGGCAATGGTGACCAGAATTGTGCCCAATATTTCAGACAATTTCTCACTCAGTTTTGTATGAAGCACTAAGACTCTCTTGAGGGACACAAGTCATTTAAAGCAGCTGCACAACACATCTCATGGTGTGATGCTACTGAAACATACAGAGTGAGGATACAAAAGCTTAAAGAGAAAAATGCATCTTACAATGCAAAGAAACAAGACGGTACCTTTGCCCACATCTTGGAGGGATGGTGTGTGGTCCCAGAGAGATGCAGCAAACAAGTGATGTCCAGTGAGCAGGGTAAATCTCTCTTTCACTATTTATATGCATATGTCTGGGGTGGAGGAAGAAATATTTGGGCTTTTTTATTGCTCATCTTGCCCTGCCTATTTCCTCTTCTGCCTGGAACTGTTCCCTTTTGCTTCACCTTCAACTTTCCTCTGGCTAACAGTGCTATGAACTGCTGGGACACGTGTGGTAGCATTTTCCCAGTCACATTCACATGTCATGTAAGTTGATACATGTGATATTTTATTACCAGATAGAAACTGATATATTGATTCCAGTGTCTTACTTCTGGTATCCCTTTTCCTTTCCCCACCATTTTCACATGAAGGAAAACCTCAGAGGTATCCTGGATGTGCTGGAGAGTTATCTTTGGTGCTGATAAAATCCAGTCCAGCTAATGGAATTGCTTACATTGACAAGGTTGGCAACGGTTAGAAAGATTAATAGAAGTTAATGCTATTAGGCTGAGAAAAGCAGTAGTTTTGTTAACTTTCACTTTTGTTCTTTCAGCTTATTCCCCCCAGAAAAAATGGAAGAAAATAGCTACAGAGTGGTTGTGGTGGAAAGGGGCCTCCAGAGATCATCTGGTCCAACCCACTTGCTCTAGCAGGGCCACCCAGAGCAGGTTTCCCAGCACTGTGTCCAGTTGGGTTTCTCTGAGGATGGAGACTCCACAGCCTCTCTAGGGAAACTTGTGACAGTGTTTGACCACCAAAAAAATTACATTTTAAATAAAAGATACCAAAATCCTACAGTCAGTCCTCTTTTCAAAGTCCATCTTTTTTCCCTTTACCTTTGGGATATCATCTGTTATCCCGTTTTGTGTCTCATCTCTTTAGTGAGACTGAAATGAAACTCAAATCACAGAATCATAGAATGTCTGGGGTTGGAAGAGATCTTTGATAACCCTGTTATCTCTCTGTGCTTCTGGATGGCACAAAGGAGACAAAACACCCACACAATCAGTTAAGGGGAGTTTTCCTAACATAAGAAGAAATAATGGATCCTTTTCAGTTTCCTCTGACAGCTCCAGTGGATGGAACAGAGAATACAGCTGAACAGCTGGAAAGTATGAGAAAAGTAAGCAGCAACACAACTCCTGATTAAAATAAATAATTGCTATAGTGACTGCTGTAATACAGGTGGCATTATACTGGAAAGCCCACAATCAGAATGGAGCAAAACCATCCCATAATCTTTCTCATCTCTAGAAGACACAGTGTAGTGTCAGCCTGTAGGACAGCATCCTCAGCCTGCATCGTGCCTCAAAACAAGGTCTATACAAGAGCTTACAGCTTACAGTGTGTTATTTCTCCCCCAAGCACTTTGAAACACCCATTACAGGAAAGATGTGCAGAGGTCCAGCTGCCCTTCATCCCACAGCGAGTCTCTGAGGAGGGGAGCCAGGACTTGTGATCTGCTTTGCAATGGGATGTGTGGTCATGTGCCACCAGCTGATCTCACACAGGCTGTCACTTCCTCCTGTAGCCTTGGTTGCAGAATGGATTGTCCCATGCATTGCACATGTTTTTTTTTTTTTTTTTTTTAAGAAAAGCAACAATGGTGAAACAGTAAATGCATGAAATTAAATTGCTTGGGAGACCAATTTCTAAAACATGGTCTGCAGGCTTCAGAGTCAAGCGTACAGTGAGGACTGGGAAGGAAAGGAAAGCAGTATGATCATCACTGCAGGGAGAAGGGGCACCTCCACAGGAGAATTTGTAGGGGCCTAAACAGAAGCAGGCTGAAAATGAGTGATTGGGGGTGTTTGGCACAGGCTGTCCACCCTGACAAATGGAATCTGCTGCTTTCCCCTTCTTTGACACAAAATGAATGGTTTAGCAATTTGGGCAGACAATTTGTTAACTAGCAAGCATGATGGAAAGACAAAATGTGTTAATCCAAATGCCATTCTCAACATTGTGTGCAGCTACAGTGTTGATTACAGAATAAGGCTTTAGAAACCCAGTGCCCCACAGAGTCTGTTTTTTCCTGCTGAGATCACATTTTTAATCTGTTTTTTACTTTCTTTCTGCCTCTTGTTATTTCAGGCTTACCTCTGCCCACACCTGCAAGCTGTATGTTTGCAATGTTTTTTGGCCTCAGCCTTATCCTCCTTTTATCCTAAAGAAATATAGAAAAAAAATATGATCTCCAAACTTCCTTTTCTCTAGGCCAGCATTTAAAATGTAATTTTGTTCTGGGGCTGTGCTCAGAGGAGAAACTGGGAGGTAGGTGCCCCTGTGCTTTGTTTACAGATACTCTGCTGTTGCTGAGGTTCAGAAAACACTCTACAAGTGCAGGACCTGCTCCTTTTCCACTCTACCAAGATATTTTCAGTGCAGTAAAGAAGAGAGAATCTTTGTGAATGGTCTGGAATAGGTGGCTTGACCTAAATCCTATTAACATCCCTATATCCATAAAGCTTGTGATTCCATAATTCTTCACCATTATCACTACAGTCTCCTGTGCCCCTTTTTCCCTGAGCCTGCCTTCCTATGTTCACCTTGACAGCAGTTACTGGGCCAGCAGCAACACACAGCAAATGTGGTAGGCAATGACTGCATCACAAAATGTATAATTCTGGAAATTTCTAGCCTACAGTAGTTCTCTTATTCGCTTGCTTGCACAACTATTGACAGTGGCAGCACAACCTCTGAGAAGTTACAACATCCTTGTTTCCTCTTTTCAGGCTCCTCACAGCAAATCTTGGGAGTGTCAGGTCATATTCTGGTAAAGGTTGCTCTGAGTCAACATGCTAGGTCTTCATCACACTGTGCTTCTTGCCTTCTGTCAGAGCACAAATTGGACTCCCTTGCTTTCTAAACTCCTTAATTACACCAATACTTATTAAAGCAATAAATAATAGAAAAAAATAAAAGAAAGGTTAGATTCGAAGGCATGAGTTATGAATACAGAAAACATTTATATTATTACACTTTTCTAATTGAACATTTAAGCAGAAGCTAATGATTTTATTTAAACTGGTTCCTTTTTACATAAATCACATTTGAAGAATTTTGTTTCTTAGAATTTATAATCTTTTTTTCCCTGACACTGCTTCACTACAGTGGATTAAGTGCAGGAAGCATTAAAAATCAAGGAAAGTAACTACTTTCACAAAATGAAAGGAATTATTCTGTAACCTTTGATCATCTGTGCTGACCCTTCAGTAGCAGCAGAGTTTCAAGCTGTTCACCTAAAAATGGTACCCACTGCCAGATGTCGTGGGCAGTATTTTATTTACCTTTTTTCCTCCATGCAGCAGTTGCAAAATGTCATTCCTTATGCATCCTTGGATGTTGCAGGAGCAATAGAATTAGCTGTAAGGAACATAGTATGTTTTTTGAGTCATGGTGTTTTTACATAAAAATAATTTCAGGTCATATTCATTGAGAACATCCAATGTTAGTGCACCCCCAACTCACACAGCTTATCCTTCTGACTTTGGTAACTGCTCTGCATGGCACAAAGCATGTCCTATGACTTTGGTTTTAATATAATAAGCAAATAAACCAATCTTATTCTTCCTTTTCACAATTAGAAGATTTTTACATTTTTGCAATCTGGCTACTTCCAAACTGGGCACTTCTGAAGCATCTTGTGAAGCCTATCCTTTCTTTTGGGAACCTTTGGGGGTTTTGTTTTGTTTTCTTTTTCTTTCCTGTTTTCTTTCCTTGATTTTGTATGCCATGTAATTATACTTGGGGAGCGAGGGGGACTCAGAAGACAGAGGTGGCACATTACTATTATTATTATTATTATTCTCCCCCACCCGCTTGACTGACCTGCAAACAAAGGAATGCTGAAATGTTGTGACCCATCCTAAAATGCCAGCAACGGGGCCTAAGTCCCATCATTCAACAAGACACAGGGCAGGGCCAATGTGATGTAAGGAAAGCAAAGCAAAGCAGGCAGCTGCCTTGGGAGGCAGCTTTTAGGAGGCAGCTTGGTGCCTGTGTTGCCTACAAATGAAAAAATAAAGCTAGGTGGTTTTTAGCTTGAACCACCCATCACTGCTTTGTGTTTCTGGGTTCCCCTGCAGCTGCTGCTGCCAAAGGAAGGGCTTGTGAAGAGGAATGGGGTGACTGATGCTGAGAAGTTGTTTTCCCCCACAGGTTCCTGCTGTTTCAATCTCCTGCATTTTACAAATGGACTCTCCCTTACATTCCAAACCCAACCCAGCACTATCCATTTTCCTCCTGTGCTAAGAAGGCCCAGATGTCTTTGCCCATGCTCTTCAACTCCTGGAAAATTTGGGAAGTTGAAAACAATCCAGTTGAAATCAATTAGGGAAGGTGGGTGGCTCCTTAGGGAGGGTGAAGGAAGAGAGGAAAGAGAAGGTATGTGGCTGTATGGGAATAAAACAGAGCCTGTTTCTTAGGGATGCTGGAAGAACAAATTTTTGTAGGGCAGAGAAAAAAGGGAAGGGAAGGGAAGGGAAGGGAAGGAAGGGAAGGGAAGGGAAGAGAAGGGAAAAGGGAAGGGAAAAGGGAAGGGAAAAGGGAAGAGGGAAGGGAAGGGAAAATGGAAGGGAACAGGGACTGGCTGGCAAAGATTGTGCCCACAGGAAAAGCCTGTGGATACAGTCGAAGTGTGACAGCAATCTGATCCTGGTGCTTGGGATTTTTGATTTGGGGTTTTTCTCAGCCTTCAAAAGCAGCTGTCAATATGGTCACTTCCCATGTTGCATCAGACCCCTGAGTCAAGAAGTCCGTGGCACAAAGCCAACTCACAGACAACCTTCTTACTGCATCTGAAAGAGGCAGGCAGTATTTCTGACCAGAAATTATGGCACTGACAGAATGAAGTCAGGAGCAGACCAGTGCATGGATGGCCAAGAAAACAGAGGGAAAGAGCTGCTGCCACCATTGCTGAGCAGCTCCTGCTCCAGATATGCCGTATAGCCCATGGGTGTAATGGGCTGCTCTGTAATGTCCAGAGGACTAGGAAGAGAAAAGCCAAATGTTGCCAGCAAGGAAAATGAGGGCAGACAAAAAGGTTAGGCACCCTGGCTCAGGAGGGACATGCAGAGCATCCTGGGCCAGCACAAACCAAGTGATCGCAAACCACACATGGACTATGGTGGCAGGTGTGGACCTACCATGGTGACAAACTTGGTACCCATTTAGTCTGAGCTGCAGAGGGTCTTTGGGCTTACTGCTTGCCCCTCCCTCAAACATTGTCCNAGGAAAGGAAAGGAAAGGAAAGGAAAGGAAAGGAAAGGAAAGGAAAGGAAAGGAAAGGAAAGGAAAGGAAAGGAAAGGAAAGGAAAGGAAAGGAAAGGAAAGGAAAGGAAAGGAAAGGAAAGGAAAGGAAAGGAAAGGAAAGGAAAGGAAAGGAAAGGAAAGGAAAGGAAAGGAAAGGAAAGGAAAGGAAAGGAAAGGAAAGGAAAGGAAAGGAAAGGAAAGGAAAGGAAAGGAAAGGAAAGGAAAGGAAAGGAAAGGAAAGGAAAGGAAAGGAAAGGAAAGGAAAGGAAAGGAAAGGAAAGGAAAGGAAAGGAAAGGAAAGGAAAGGAAAGGAAAGGAAAGGAAAGGAAAGGAAAGGAAAGGAAAGGAAAGGAAAGGAAAGGAAAGGAAAGGAAAGGAAAGGAAAGGAAAGGAAAGGAAAGGAAAGGAAAGGAAAGGAAAGGAAAGGAAAGGAAAGGAAAGGAAAGGAAAGGAAAGGAAAGGAAAGGAAAGGAAAGGAAAGGAAAGGAAAGGAAAGGAAAGGAAAGGAAAGGAAAGGAAAGGAAAGGAAAGGAAAGGAAAGGAAAGGAAAGGAAAGGAAAGGAAAGGAAAGGAAAGGAAAGGAAAGGAAAGGAAAGGAAAGGAAAGGAAAGGAAAGGAAAGGAAAGGAAAGGAAAGGAAAGGAAAGGAAAGGAAAGGAAAGGAAAGGAAAGGAAAGGAAAGGAAAGGAAAGGAAAGGAAAAAGACCTTATATATTCCTGTTGATTCTTCCCAGGTCTCTTCTTCCCAGCCCCCAGAAATGTGCTTTACAGCAACACTGAATCTTCCTATGCTGCTGAGAAGCTGAATAAATCCCTGCTGCCTGGGAAGGGAGAGCCAGCACCAACTTCTTGTGCCTCCCTCAGCACATTCAGGCTGAGGCAGGAGAGGCCCCCCCCCGTTCTTAGCTAAGTTCCATGGCAGAAAGGGCAATCAAACCCTTTTTTGTGTGTTTTAGAAGGATCTGGTACACTGGGGTGCTGGACAATGTTTGAGGGAGGGGCAAGCAGTAAGCCCAAAGACCCTCTGCAGCTCAGACTAAATGGGTACCAAGTTTGTCACCATGGTAGGTCCACACCTGCCACCATAGTCCATGTGTGGTTTGTGATCACTTGGTTGGTGCTGGCCCAGGATGCTCTGCATGATGTCCCTCCTGAGCCAGGGTGCCTAACCTTTTTGTCTGCCCTCATTTTCCTTGCTGGCAACATTTGGCTTTTCTCTTCCTGGTCCTCTGGACATTACAGAGCAGCCCATTACACCCATGGGCTATAGGGCATATCTGGAGCAGGAGCTGCTCAGCAATGGTGGCAGCAGCTCTTTCCCTCTGTTTTCTTGGCCATCCATGCACTGGTCTGCTATCTGTCCTCTGCTCCTGACTTCATTCTGTCAGTGCCATAATTTCTGGTCAGAAATACTGCCTGCCTCTTTCAGATGCAGGAAGAAGGTTGTCTGTGAGTTGGCTTTGTGCCACGGACTTCTTGACTCAGGGGTCTGATGCAACATGGGAAGTAACCATATTGACAGATGCTTTTGAAGGCTGAGAAAACCCCCAAACCAAAAATTCCAAGCAGCAGGATCAGATTGCTGTCACACTTCGACTGTACCCACAGGCTTTTCCTGTGGGCACAATCTTTGCCAGCCAGTACCTGTTAAGGCAGCTGCTCCAAAGTTTGCAATTTTGCATCATTGATCCAAACTCGGCTCTCATTCCTTTATCCCTGGAGGACATTTGCTGTGAAGTCCTCCTCAAGGACTTCTAAGGCCTAAAGGATATAGAGCTCCTGGAAGGTGTCCAGAGGAGAGACACTAAAATGACCAGAGTGCTGGAGCACCTCCCTATGAAGCCAGGCTGAGGAAGTTGGGGTTGTTCAGCCTGAAGAAAAGGAAGCTCTGAGGTGACCTTATAGCAACCTTCCAATATCTGAAGGGGGCCTACAAGAAAGCTGGGGTAGGGATTTTCACATGGGTGTGTAGCGAGAGGACAAGGGAAAATGGTTTCAAACTTGAAGANGAGAGGCCCCCCCCCCGTGCTTAGCTAAGTTCCATGGCAGAAAGGGCAATCAAACCCTTTTTTGTGTGTTTTAGAAGGATCTGGTACACTAGGGTGCAGGACAATGTTTGAGGGAGGGGCAAGCAGTAAGCCCAAAGACCCTCTGCAGCTCAGACTAAATGGGTACCAAGTTTGTCATAAATGGGTACCAAGTTTGTCACCATGGTAGGTCCACACCTGCCACCATAGTCCATGTGTGGTTTGCGATCACTTGGTTTGTGCTGGCCCAGGATGCTCTGCATGTCCCTCCTGAGCCAGGGTGCCTAACCTTTTTGTCTGCCCTCATTTTCCTTGCTGGCAACATTTGGCTTTTCTCTTCCTAGTCCTCTGGACATTACAGAGCAGCCCATTACACCCATGGGCTATACGGCATATCTGGAGCAGGAGCTGCTCAGCAATGGTGGCAGCAGCTCTTTCCCTCTGTTTTCTTGGCCATCCATGCACTGGTCTGCTCCTGACTTCATTCTGTCAGTGCCATAATTTCTGGTCAGAAATACTGCCTGCCTCTTTCAGATGCAGTAAGAAGGTTGTCTGTGAGTTGGCTTTGTGCCACGGACTTCTTGACTCAGGGGTCTGATGCAACATGGGAAGTGACCATATTGACAGCTGCTTTTGAAGGCTGAGAAAAACCCCAAATCAAAAATCCCAAGCACCAGGATCAGATTGCTGTCACACTTCGACTGTATCCACAGGCTTTTCCTGTGGGCACAATCTTTGCCAGCCAGTACCTGTTAAGGCAGCTGCTCCAAAGTTTGCGATTTTGCATCATTCATCCAAACTCGGCTCTCATTCCTTTATCCCTGGAGGACATTTGCTGTGAAGTCCTCCTCAAGGACTTCTAAGGCCTAAAGGATATAGAGCTGCTGGGATGTGTCCAGAGGAGAGACACTAAAATGACCAGAGGGCTGGAGCACCTCCCTATGAAGCCAGGCTGAGGAAGTTGGGGTTATTCAGCTTGAAGAAAAGAAAGCTCTGAGGCGACCTTATAGCAACCTTCCAATATCTGAAGGGGGCCTACAAGAAAGCTGGGGTAGGGATTTTCACATGGGTGTGTAGCGAGAGGACAAGGGAAAATGGTTTCAAACTTGAAGAGGGGATATGTAGGTTAGACATTAGGAAAAAATTCTTTCCTGTGAGGTTGGTGAGACACTGGCACAGGTTGCCCAAGGAAGCTGTGGCTGCCCCCTCCCTGGAAGTGTTCAAGGCCAGGCTGGATGGGGCCTTGAGCAGCCTGGTCTGATGGGAGGTGTCCCTGTCCATGCAGGGGGTGTGGAACTAGATGATCTCTAAGGTCCTTTCCAACCCAAACCATTCTATGATTCTGTGATTAAGAATGTAGGTCAGCAAAGGGCAAATGTTCAAGAGTTTGGGAGAGGGAGAATGGGCTTGCAGGTCAGACGTGTTGGTCAGACTTCTGCATGCTCTCTATGTGTTCATGAAAAAGGTGGGAAAGAAGCCATGGCTAAGGCAGGTCTGGGGGCAGGAAGACCTATTTGTAGCTATTGTATGAAATGCAATAACATTTCATGTGATGGTGCTTCAGAGGTAAAATGAGCTTCCTTTCTGTCTCCAAGTGAAATATATTGATAGATCTATGGCCACTGTGATGCCACTCGGCATACTGTGTTATTTATTGGCTGGTGTTGTACCCTTTCTTTACCTGGTCAAATTGTCCATCTGTCTCTTTCCTTCCTAACTAACCTTTTACTCTTTCCTTCTGCAAGCCCACCTGCAACAGCCTCCAGCTGAGAGGCTTCCTTCCCAGATCAGAATGAATGGAGCATATGCCAACACTATCAGTGTGTGGACATTTCACTTGCAGGAGCCCATTTGCTTTCCTTAAAAACCAAACAAGTTAAAATACCAAGCTACCTTATTATGCTGGCCTGACCTAGTCTAATAAAGATGTCCTGAGAACAGCCAGAATCACTTCTTCCTGCAAACGTTCAAGCTCAGGATGAAAGTTTCTTGCAAGAGCTCTTTTAGGGTAGCAACTGCAGCGGTGGGTCAAGGGTTCGACTTGATGATCTCTGAGGTTCCTTCCAGCCCAGCTAATTCTATGATTCTATGATTCCATCTTCCTCTGTTTTCATAGGTTTGGTGGCAGCCTGCCTCACCTGAGACCAGTACAAGACGCCAGCTTGCCATGACTTTATGAAAAAAGTCCACTGCAGTTTATATACCAGGAGTTCTTTTCAAACTGAAGCTGGAAAGTGGTGATCTTTGGTCAGACTGTATGTGACACATTCTGGAATGAAGTAATGATGGGGTTGGCAGTCAGTGCTGGAGGTGGCACTTGGAAAGTGGTGAACCCTGTTCCCTCTCCTGCCCCTAAAGTCATCATCTTCATTAGGGTGGGTGCTTCTGGCAGAGGACCTGAAGCTTCAGGGGCATTCAAGAAAAAAAGTGCAAGGTTGAGAAAGGAAACTGAGTTGAAGAATCTGATTCTGAGTTGTGACAAAAGTTTGGTCAGTCCCCAAGAAATCTCTGTAAGGATATGCAAAGATGAGTCTCAGATGAACACTAGGTTCTCACAAGAAGGTGGGGAGCACACAGAGGTAAGTGGGGTTCTTTCCTCTATCTCATCACATTACAAGGAAGCCTGTAGTGGAGAGACCTGGCCCAAAGGTCTCCACTTTGGATGATGTCCTAAATTAAAATTAACCATGATGAGCTGGACACATGAGCAATGACCACATAGGGGAGAGTGGAGATCAGAATGACCTTCCTTAAATTGAAAAACACAGAACAGGTGACATACTTGTGTTTATCGATCCAGCTTGTGGACACAATTATTACACAGGCAGCTGAGGTCACAGTAATGGCACACACTTAGGCATGGAGGAATAGGCAGAATAGCATATGAATACCAATGAATCTTATTTGATGACTTCTTTGCTCATAACTGAGTCTTAAAGTTTGAACATTCTTTAGATTAACAAATGTGTTAAATGTGCCATGTATTTACAAGATACAGTAAAAAATTGGAGAGGATTCAGAGGAGCATAAAACCAATAATTGACTTAGAAATCATGGCCGGTGAAAGAGGCATAAGGAGGTTTATTTATCCTATAAAAGAGTAATTGGGCTGTTTCACAACACACCTAATCCAGTCCAGCCACTGGCACTTGTCTGATGCCTTCCCTGATTTGATGAACTAAGCACAAAACCAATTTTATTAGAGAACTGAAACTTTCTTCACTCCATCCTCTGAACTGGTTCACCACAGTCACTCGAGGGCTGGCTGAATGGTGAAAAAAGTAGGGTGGTTCATGCTGGCAGCAGCTAACCTTCAGACTGGCCTACCTTTAATGAGAAAGTGTGCCACATACAGGTTCATGATACAGAGATACAATCTGTATCTTTTAGGAAGAAGAGGATGTTGAGCAGCTCTGCTGTATTCACTGAGAAAGAAAACAAAGAGAAATATAGTAAGTATTTATCAAAGATTCTTGGTTTATATGAAAAAATCCCCCACAAAACCAAGAACAACCCTTTATAGCATGGCGGGTACTGAAACATTAAACCACTTCACATAAGAATATTGGTGGAATTTCCTTCACTGGAACCATTTACCAGTGTATTATACTGATGTCTGCCAGAATTAGTGCAAGGTTTCTTATCCTGACTCTGTGGAGAGGTGGATTGGATGGTGGTCTCTTCAAATTCGTTCCATCCATCCCTTTTTCTCACTTTATGATTTACAAAGTTCATCCATCCTGCCTGAATCATCTCTAATTGAACATAGTACTTCTTGGAAAAAAGGCTCTCTCAAGAACAGCGTCAGATTCTAAGATTGCTCTTTGATTAATGTTTTGTTGAAGACCAGAGAAGCATCTGTGAACACACTGTCCATGGACACATTTTCAGACACACTGTTCATGATCTGCTCTGCATTCTGAAGAACTTCCTAGACTGGCACAACTGGTCCTTAAATACACCATGAAAATAAGTCCAGGAGAATAAGTCTGACTTCAGAGGTGGTTCCCAAGCTTATGATTCAGACCACAAATGTGATTGCAACACTTGCAAGTATTTTCTCAACCATGATGGAAATACAGTTGCATGTACTGGAAAGTAAGGTTACCAGCTGGGAAATGTGTGTGCTGAGATACACAATTTCACTAATATATCAGAAGGAAAACAAACAATTTATTTTTGTTGAAATATAAGTGACGTTGATATTCAAACTGCAGAATTGTGAGAGTGGAGTTAAAATGAAACAGAGATGTGCCCTATTCAGGCCTTTTTTGTTTTGTTTTGGTTTGGGGTTTTTTGGAAAACTTTTTCAGAGATGACAGGATGCAGAATCAATTAATCACATTTGGAAGATACTGACATGCACTTAACCTTCTGTCTCTCCCTAGTCAGTAAGTGCTGTTACTAAATGTGTTCTCTAGGGAAGTATTTTGTGGACAAACTAAGCAGCACAGCTTTCCAATACAAAACTCTCTACTCCCTTTACTGTAGGGAAGTTCTGGGAAAAGCCTTGTAGGAAGAATAGACAAAAGAAAGAAAAAAAATTACAGGCATTTATTAAGAAAACATACCACTTCATTTAATTAATAAAACTTCATTATCTAAGAAACTGAAAAAAATAGACAAAAACAGTTCAAATGCAGGAAGTCTGTGAATTCATCTAGATTTCACATGCGAGGCATCAACCTAAGAAACATGCTTTAGGGAGTATTTTTTTCAAGGCCTTGGAAGTTTTGGTAAATGGAGAGGATCAATAATAATTTAGGGAGAGCCTGTAAGCTCTTCAAAGAAATCTGAGCACAGAATTTGCCATGTAATCCTGTCCACCCTGCCGATGCTGTGCAGCCTTGTGTGGGAACCACCACTGGGGGACAAACACCCTCAGTCTGAGGAGCAGGCAGCTTTCTTCTTTGACAAGGGCTGCTACCTCTGAAGCTGGGATCTGCTTGTTCTAAAGGGACTGACTAAAGAGAGAGAGGAAACTTCAAAAGACTTCACTTCCTCTGTGAGCTAACTAGTCAGAAGGCTGCACTGACAACCTCTTATGACATGTACCATAGTTTATTTTTTCACTTGTTCCTCATTTTGCATCTTCTTTCCATCTGTGTGTGAGAATGTTGAAGTCTGCAGACACATCATAAATTAATGTTTCTCTGCCTTCTATGGGACCCACTGTGCTTCATGTACTTTTTGCTCTGAAGTTTTGTTGTTGGTCACATATTTTTAGAGCCTCTGTGATCCTGATTCAGCACTGTGACCCACAGGTGTGACTGCCTGATTGAAGAGAGGTGTGTTTTTATCATAGGGATCATTCAATGGGAAGGGCAGCAATAGCTCACATATGGATTAGGGAAGAGCAAGATGCTAACAAATTCCTGAAGATGGCTCTGCAACTCATCCAGGCCTCTGTGTGTGTCTTCATTTAATTAAATTTCACTCAAGACTTTCTCAGTCCCTGGCTGTGACCCTTGGGTTAACATACCCTGCTCATTTCCTTCTACCACTTCTGTCTGCTCTTGTGGAAGGAATAACTTCCTCAGCTGATTCAGAAAAATACCACTTCTCATCCGAACCCCTTCTGAAAAGCACATTGCACAAGACACCCTTACTTACAGGAATTAAATGCCTGGGGGGAACTTCCAAGGGTCTCCAGTTTGACAAGTACACCTTTTCAGGGTGTAACATTAAACGACCAGGGATTTTCTTTATTTTGGTGAGACTGCACCAAATATATAGCCCATCAGGTAACTTAGATGTCCCATTTGAGGAGTCCAAACTAAAGATAAAAACAGATCTATATTTGTATAATAAAGAAGTTGACAGAAATGCTTTAATGGTTGTGCAGGCCTCTAGTTTTAGCATGCCTTGAAACTGATGATCTCAGTGATTCACATCTCACCCTTTCCAAGAAAAATATTTTATTTGACTTCTTTTCTCAGTTTATACTTCTGTCTTTCATCTTACTGTCTTGGAGCTCCAGAGTCCTAATTCATCCTTCACTTGATTCCTCTGGGATTCACAGAGGTCACACAGATGACATTTCTTGGCTTGACTCGTTCTGCTTTTGTCACAGTCATTCAAAATACATGCAAAAAAGGTGAAGGAAAAAAGGAGAGGATGACCAGGCTTGATGTACCTCATCACACTCATGATGAAAGCCAGGTATTGTGGCTTATTCCTGCTTTGTGTTTCCAGCAAGCCATTCCTTTCCTCATCCCTGTCAAGCAAGTTACAGCAGCTGCTGTCACTCTGTCCCTGCTCCCCTACTCCTCCAGTCCTGCCCCCACTCCTGTTTGGAGTCAGATGTCCTGTTTGGCAGATCTGTACTGATAAGCAGAATTGTGAAGTGGTGAGCTCTGGTTTTAGACCTCTAATTATCTACATGGCTTAAACTTCAGCCTTGTGTTTTGGTTCTGTATTGGACTGCTTCAGTTAGCTTTATCTGCAAGACAACCTGATGGCTCCCAAGCCATTAGCAAAGTGGACACGACCCAGCCAGCATCACCTGACCTCAGACTCATGGACTGCAAACAGTCTGTAGACCTAGAAAAGGCAAAGGCATGGCCAGGCATCCTATCTACAGCCCTCCTGACTGTCTTCTGGTAGTGAAGCCCTACCCTTATTGCACTGGAAGTGCTTGCTCCTGTAAATGCTGCTGCTGTACTTACTCCTGAAAAAAAGCTGAAAAAAGAAGTGATTGCTAATTAATCGTGTGATTCTGGAACATTTTTTTTGCTCACACAATAGTCACACCATTTTATTTCTAATATTTAGGAATAAATAGCAACTAAGCCTGCCAGCGAAAGTTCCAACACCATCAATAAAGAAATACAGCTGGTTCACTTTAGGTAAATATTTCTTGGATTAAAAAGAAAAATAATGAAAAGTCACTTGCACTGCTTGCTGTATACCCAGACACCTATACTCCTTCCTGTGTTCTCTGGAGCAAATGTGTGTGATTCAGAGGAATTTCACATGGACAATGCTACTGTTCAGAGTCTGGAAAGCAAGCCCACACCACCCTGGTGAGCCTAGTTGGCATTGCCTATAAGCAGAAGTGCTTTTGTTTGAAGGAACACGAATTACTAAACATTCTGCATGGAATGGCTTCTCCGAGATGTGCGACTGCGGTGATGGAGAGCAGGGAGAGCACTGCCAACTACTGCTCCCAGGGCTCCAGGTCCCCTCACTAACAGAACCAGAGCTTGGGTGGTAGAATGTGGTATATATAGCAAAAAAATATATTTTTTACTGTAAAAGTGAAAAAATCATGTAAAAATTCTTGCTTAAATATGATTCACCATGAAATAAAATTAAACAACTTTGCCCTTTGTAAAGTATCAGGGGATAAAATAAGCTCCTATTACAGTCCTGTAAGAGTTTCAAAAAGCAAAGAAGCCACCTTGCCACCCCTATTTTGCAGCTTAGTCACATACTTTGATGCTGTTATCCTTGGCTAGTTCAGTGTAAAAGGTTTTGCTAGGCATTTACTGAAACCATAGGCAATTAGCATCTCACCAGACTAAGGCTTCGTACTAAGAATGCTGTCCTTAAAGAAAGTTATGATGGAAAATAGACCAGTGTAATGATAAAAAGAATAACACACAAGAAAACCAAGTTCAAAATCATATTAAAATGTGTGACCTAAAACTCACCGGGCATGTATTAACATTTTTTCTACATCACTTGTCCTATAAATCTGAAATGATTAGCCTGAGTCTTAGAAGTCTTATCACTGATAAACAATACCAAAAATACACCTACAGAGTTACTGTTTTACGGTCATAATGGAAACTATTAAAATATTTGTAGTGTTAAAATGGTACAACATTGGTACAAGCCAGTAGCTGCTAGTACTGCTCTGCAGCTTTGTGGGAATGGGGCACCCATCACCAATGGGGCTAACATTCTGGTTCATCCCGAATGATTCAGTCACAACAGACCTGACTAGTGAAGGGCAGTTCTGAGGTCATTATAAAGTCAGTGCTAAAGAAACCATATTTGGGGTTAAAGAGCAAAGCCTTGAGACCCTGGAGCTTTTAATGACACATTATTAAATAATCTGACTAGCATTTGTTGTTTAATTCCTGAGTTCCGAAGGTCACCAGAAACTGTTAAAGGATTGGTGATTTTTTTCTACCATCAATGTGTATGTAAATTTTGAAGGAACACCTGCCCTGTTTGGGAAATTAAATTTCAGATCTTGCCCTAGGAAATGCTGAGATGAAATAAAAAATTGTATATGAAAAAGCATGCACGCAGTGCAGACAGTCACACATGCTGGCTGAAATCCTGGCTCAGACCCCAGGGAACTTAAATACTCAGCTGAGAGAGCCTAAAATTTTAACTACTTACAATTGCATGTGAATTTCACCAAGGAAGATTTGCTTCTTGGCTTTTGGAACACCACTTTCTTTGTGCTACGTTCCAAAGAAAACTGCTTTTCACAACAAAAACAGCAATAGGCATACAGTCTGGCATTACAACATGCTCATGCTTTATCTTGTGATGCTTTAAATCAGGATCATCCTTGCTTATCCAATCAAGCTCCCTCCTGCTTCATTACCTGAGGCACATTAACACTGAAAGTCCATCCTTTTGTCGCTATTAAAATTCCTCTCTCATAAATCATTTGAAGACCTGAACCTGGGCTCTGCTCTACTACTGCCTTTAGTAATTTCTATTTATGCCTGGAAACACTTGGGGCGTCAGAAAAAAACGAAAGTGTGCTAATGTATTTCTTTCCTCCTTGAGTGCAAATTCAAAGAGGTTGGCTTCTAGAAGTTGTGGTTTGAAAAAAGAGTGGGGCAAAGGAATTTTTTCACAGCCAGATGTGATATTCAGCTGTGAGAAAGGGCCTAAGAGTGTTGCCTCCCAGACAGCCAGGTGTTCCTGGTATTTCCTGGCTGAGGCATGGAATTTGACTCAGTTCTCATTTCAACGCATCTCTATTGGAGGTTTGCCCAGCCATAAAACTGTGGACATACCCAAGAGTACTTCTAAAAGAAAAATTACTATGACTCTTAACACAAATTATGACACTGACTGTGCTACTCCCAGACTAGTTAAAACACAACACATACACAATTTAAAAAAAAACCCAAACAAGTAAGAAATCTTCTGACTATAACTTGTAGTAGTAAGCTACTATGACATTCAAACTTAACAAGAATGGAAATTAGAAGTTAAGAAAAAATTATGAGGGGTAAATCTCTCCCTCTCCCTCACTCCTCCCCTCCCCTTCGCTCCCCTCCTGCACCAGCACGGGCCATATACAGAGGGGATCTTCCGGCTGGCGGCCGAAAAGCGTGCCTGCCGCCAGCTGAGAAAGGCCCTCGACAGGGGAGCAGAGGTCCACCTCGGGAGCCATACTGTGCACCTGCTGGCTGCCATCCTGAAGGTGAGCCCTGCTCAGATGGAGCCCAGCAGCTCCTGGCTCTGTGCCTGCTGATGGGCACCTGCCAGAGCTGCAGCCCAAAGCCAGGAGCCTGCTCTGAGTCAGCCAGAGCACTGGGGATGCTGCCTGTGCTCCCTCCTGGCAGCACTGGCCAAAGCCTCAGCCTCAGCCACAGCCCTTGGCATTGCAGGACTTCCTCCGCTGCATCCCCTCCAAGCTCCTCGAGGAAGAGCTCTACGAGGAGTGGATGAGAGCCCTGCAGAAGACCAGCAGGCAGGAAGGGCTGGCAGCACTGAAGGAGTGAGTGTGGCGAGCAGCCTGCTCCCTGCACAGGGACTGCAGAGCCTGGGACTTGCCTGGAGAGCGATGGCCTCGTGGACAAAGCCGTGTTTGCTGTCAGCCACCTCTTGTCTTGCTGCTGTGGGCTGGGGGTGTGAGGGAAGGGGCACAGGGAAGCCTTTCTCTCCCTGCATCTATTCCCAGAGGCAGTGGGGCTGCTCCTGGCAGGGAATGTTGCCAGCAGAGCAGGGAGGGCTATCTCAGCAGAGGTGGTCTCTCTGCTGTAGACCATGGCTGGCCAGGGAGCCTTCCCTTGGCTGGTCCTGGCTGAGCTCAGGCTGGGAGAGTTGTGTGGCTGACAACATCTACTTTGGTAATGTTGTGTTCCTGCTCCCTCAGGGTGGCCAGCAAGCTGCCCAAGGCCAACCTCCAGCTCCTCAGGAGCTTGCTGGCCCTGCTTGCGGACATCAGCAGGAATGCAGACACCACCAGCATGACTGCTGGCCACCTGGCCATCTGCCTGGGGCCAAGCCTCCTCAGCCCACCCCAGGAGCACACGCTTCCCCTGGATGTGCTGCTGCAGGGGACAAGCAAGGTACATTGTGTTCCCCAGCCAGCCCCAGCCTTCTGGGCACACCTGAGCTTGGCTGCTCAGAGGCACCTGGCTGCCTCCTCTCTTCAGGAAAGGCTGTGTTGGAGCTGCTGCTCAGAGCAGCCCCACAGCTGCAGCTTTGTGTTCAGAAGGCGGGTGAGGAGGGCTGGGAATGGCATTTGATCTGTTTTCAGCCAGACCCTGGAAACCAATGGTTTGCTGTGTGCAGGTCATCCAGCTGGTGGAGTTCCTCATTGAGCACCACAGGGAACTCTTTGAGGAGGAGGCTGCTGCCCTTGCCACTGCAGAGGCTGAAGAGTCAGCAGCACCAGAGGCAGAAGGAGAAACATCAGAGGTATGTGAGGTTCACAAACAGCATGACAGGAAAAGCCTCCACCCTCAGGAAGTGGGCCTGCTGCCCCAGGGACAAGCGAGGACACTGAGCAGCCTGCAGCTCTGGACAAGTGCAGGTTGATGAGGCTGATGCATGTTGGCCATCACACTTGGTGGGGTGATCCCACCAGAACTGGCTCAGATGCACTGTGGGATCTGTTGGATGTGTTAGGCTGCAGTTAGACAAGTTGATCCTTGCCACCTGTTAACTTCAGCAATTCCATAGCAGGCATCTCTAGTTGCACTGGAAAGAGAATGTGTATGTGGCATGCTGAAGCATGAATCTAGTGTATCTCCAAACTGAGACAATCTGAATCAAAGTTTATTAACTCAATTGCTACATTTTATAGCCAAGCCTCCCTCCCTCACCCCAGGCCCCCCTCCCAAAAGTTTTCTTGCATTCTTCCACAGCCTTCTTGTAACTTTCCCGCTCCTTCTGTGCAGGCAAAGTTAGTGTTCTTATCAGCACAAAGCACATCTGCTCTCCTTATCAAGCACAGCTCAGCTCCGCTCCCACAGCTTGTTAGGAATCAAAGGATCATTGCTTCTGCTCCAAGGTCTTCGCAGAATTGCCATTCTCATAACATCTTCATCAGTTTCCACATCTCTCCCTTCTTTGTTTTGCAAGCGTGCCAGCAGAACCTCCTTGAGGGCTCGGGTGGTAAGAATTTGTTTAACTATACATGGGGTACAAACTAAAAGACATACAAAAATCAACAAAACCAAACCTCCCAAGACAGTGACCCCTCAATAACCATGCAAAAGGGCTCCAACCATTTTCAACCTCAAGTTTTTGGGTGAGGTCCTTCAAGGTTTGAATGCTTTTATGCACCAACCCATAACGATCAGAGAGGCTCACACAACACAAGCCATCAAAATCCTCACAGCCATGTTCATAAGCAAGGAATAAAACATAAAAGGCTGCACAATTTTTGTGTAAAAGTAGCATGTCTGACTGAATCTTTATCAAGCAACAAAGCAGAAAAAGCGTTAGATGTTGCATTAGTTTTCTTGGGAAGCCAACAGCCTAAACGATTTAAAGTTGTTAGTGCTTATGAAGCAGCAACTCCAGGAAAAAATAATGAAGCAGCAGTAAGTCCAGTAGGGTTCCAAGAGGTAATTGAGCTTTACAGTCAGCCTGAAAAGTGTGTATAGATTACTTTGCCCTGCGTAAATGGTGAATTTGTGTATAATGTAAAAGCAGAGAAATATCTGGTGCTAATAGAGTCAAACAACCTAATCTGCAAGGTCCTCCTCTCTGATGAGAAAGAATATAAGGCCACACATGGTCACTGCAGATCAGAAAGATACCTCTAGGTAAAGCAATAGGAGTGTTAAAAGAGCGAGAAATTTTAGCCCAAGTGTAGTTACACCATGCAGTTGCATTTCTATATACAAGCAATGAGGAATTAACATTCTGAACTACGGATTGATTTTTGACTGTACAATTAAAAAACAAACAATACATATTAACTGAACCTAATAAAACAATTTCCTGGGGCTCCACTGTGATAAAAGGCAGATGGGATGCCCTAATATCCCAGGTATCAGTAGGTTTACTATATTCAAAAGGGAAGAGAGTCTGGGGCTGGAGCACAGCCCAATTGTCTATGGGAAGGCCCACCAAACATGTACTGAAAGAGTTTGCTGGTGTGGCCACCAAAAGGCACAAAAAATCCTGGCCTATTACATTGGTCAAATTACCCAAACATTCTCCTTGGGCTGCACAGACGGCCAAAAGAATAGTCCTTCTGTTGAGAGAGCATGATGGTGACGAGACAGGAGGTCACACTGGTCTCACATATCTTGCTGTAGTCCAGCGAGGTCCAAAATCTGTGGAAACACAAGCATACCCTCGCCCCCAGGTTATTAAAGGGAATGGTCCTTCCCATAAATGAGTATTAAGGCCCTGAATTTTACCATAAGCTTTCCCTTGCTGTATACTTTGTGTCTTTCCAAAGTGTTTTTCTGTTGGGGTCACATAATATTCTGCTCGGTTTAAAAAGTTTAAGACACAGAGCACTTTTTGTAAGTGTTCCTGGGGGGGAATATCCCAGGCTTCCCCTTTTTTTTTTTGTTAAAATGGCTTTTAAAGTACCATATGCTCGTTCAGTAATGGCTTGCCAGTCGGGTAGTGACAGATTCCAGTGACATGTGTGATACCCCATTGCTGAAAAAATTCAAGAGCAGAATTTTGACTTATATGCTGGCCCATTATCTGTTTTGACTTGTGCTGGAACACCAAGAACTGCAAATGCAGCTAAAAAATGTCTCTTAACATCATGAGATTTTTCCCCACTGTGAGCAGACACAAAGATACAGGCTGAAAAAGTGTCAGGAGAAACATGAACATATTTTAGATAGCCAAAGTCCCTAATGTGTGTGACATCTGTTTGCCAGATCTGTAAGGGACTTAAACCTCACAGATTAGTGCCTAAATGTGGTAAAGTCTGCAAAAGCTGACAGTCAGGACACGCAGCAATAATTTGACGAGCCTGCTCCTGAGTGAGACAAAAAGAGCGCTTAAGCACGTCTGCACTCTGATGGCAAAACTCATGTGACAATTCTGCTTGTTGAAATAAATCTGGCACCTGAACCATAGCTGCTAAAAGCTCAGCAAGCTTATTGCCTTCTGCTACAGGGCAGGGAAGGTTAGTGTGAGAATGGACAAAATAAGGAGCAGTGCAATGGTTTAACAAATACTGAAGCTCCTTTAGCAAGGCAAAAAGATGGGGATTAACAATCTTCCTAAGATAAGCACCTTCCAGCCTAGTGACAATACCTGCTACATAAGCAGAGTCAGTGACAATATTAATAGCTTGTGAAAAGCATCTGAAACATCTCACGACTGCTGCTGGCTCTGCTCTCTGGGGGGAGCCAGGCACTGTTTGAATATAATTTTGCCAATGCCCCTGCTTGTCCCTCCAGACAATGACTGATTTTCCAGTTTGGCCTGACCCATCTGTAAACAAATTTAAGGCCTGGGGTAGTGGAACAGAGCTGACATTAAGATCTAAGGCAGGCCCTAAGTCATGAGGGATTAAAAAAAATGGTGAAGAGGGAAATTATTACTAAGGCACCCATTAAAATCAGCCAGTACTACTTGGAGTGGAAAGGATGATTGTAAGGGCCAATCAACTTGTTGCTGTGTAAAAGGGAGAAAAATAGCAGCATGGTCACAACCCATCAAAAATAGTAAACAGGACTGACTTTGCTCTATCACCATGGCTGTGAGCTCCTGTCTAGCAACAGCAGTCTTTGCAAACTGATGTGATAAAAAGACACCCTCCAGAACAATTAAGGGGATTTTATTCCCATTGTCCTACAAAAGGTTGGACTGGTGATAAAAACCCAAAGAACAAAACAGGTGTTCCTTCAATAACACAATGAGCTTGTCAAGCAGAGACCGCTGCAGAGATTTTGCTGAGAGTTTGTTGCACTTTGTGAGACAAAGATCAGGGTGATGCTAAGTCCTAACAATCCGAAAGGTTGTATTGATGATAAAAAAACAAAGAGCAAAACAGGTGTTCCTTCAATAACATGATGAGCTTGTCAAGCAGAGACTGCTGCAGAGATTTTGCTGATAGTTTGTCACACTTTGTGAGTCAAAGATCGGGGTGATGCTAAGTCTGTATTGCCTTTTATCAGTGAGAATCTTTGGTGGTGATCCCTAAAAGAGGCCTAATCCAGTTAATAGCTCCTAGTAGTCTCTGAAGGTTGTTGAGAGTTTGCATGCTTGCTGCAAGTTTCATTTTCTGCAGAAGTTTCTTCTTTTTTTTATTTTGTATTCTTCAACCAAGATATTGCTAGAGAGCCATGTTTGGAATTTTTTCAAGTGCGACATAAAGTCCTGCTGCTTTTATGTTTGTAATAACTTCTGTAAGAGCATCATTTACTTGTTTTTGGTTTTTTGCTGCTATCAAAATATCGTCCATATAATAATAAATGAGTGTACTTGGAAACTGGTCTCGTACCTTGGCAACAAACCATTGACAGATGGTGGGACTGTTGCGCAGGCCTTGAGGCAGGACTGTCCAGTGATATTGATCATGAGGGGCTGAGGCATTTCTGGAGGGAACAGAAAAGGTAAAATGTGGAGCATCCTGAGAATTCAGGGTTATTTATTGTACAGCACTGTTGTAGGCCCATGGTTAATAGTGACCAGTCCTGTGGTATCATTGCCAGGGAGGGTACATCAGGTTGCAGCGCCTCATGGGTTCTATCACCGCAGGGCAGATCCCGTAAAAGCCTCCACTTCCCACTTTTCTTTTGAATCACAAATGCCAGGATATTCCAGGGACAGGAAAGGACGACCCTGCATGCAGTTGTTCAGAAACCAGGGTTGGGAGATAATGCAGCTTCTCCTTTGATAGGAGCCACTAATCCACCCAAACCGGGGCGGGCGGGCGGTCATCCACGTAAGGGCCGGAGTGTCCTGCGTGCCAGCAGCCCCTATTAAACCCCCTCTCCCCCCCAGTTTCAAACCCCATTGCGCAAAACAGCCTTTGCCCCATAAAGTAGAAGGTAAAGGCAAAACAAAAGGCATGACTGTAGCCGTAAGCCTTTCAGGTCCATAGATCAAAACTGGAGCTTTGCTTTGTCGAGGGGCCGTGGCGCTACAGACCCAACAGCCGGGAAGGCGCCCACTGAGCTGAGGCGACTACGGTGGCGTCCGCACCGCTACGGGGAATACCCCTAAGAGACGCCGTACCGTGAGTCAGAGAATGGCGCATTTTACGTTGCAGCAGCGGCCTCTGGTGGTGTCACCATTAGGACCAGGGTACCCGAGGCACCCCAGTGGAACCAAAACTGCCTTCTCTCCTGGTTAAATTTAGAGTCCCTTCTAAAATACATGAGCTGGGCGATCTTTTCGCCTGCTGGTACAGTACGAGGAGGACTAGGGGTCCAGAGCATTATCTGTATTTCACAGGTAAAATCAGAATCAACCAGTCCCAGAAGCACAGAGGGCTCGCCTAGTAACAGACTTACTGACCCATCAACAGAGCCCTCCCTCATGCCATTCCCCCAAGGTCCACAAATGCCAGCAGGGACTGTCTGCACCTTGGTGTTACTCAGTTTGGTTGTGTGAGTGGCGTCCAGGTCCAGCCCTGCACTCCTGGTTCTGCTGGCACACAATCGGCTTGCACTGCCAGCGCCTCTTGAGGGGCTGCTCGTGTCATTGCCCCCCATCTGCTCTTCCTCTGGTTTCGATGAAGAGGGAGGGGACGACCGTCCTTATCAAACTTTGAGCGGCAAACAGTGGCAAAGTGCTTTCCTTTTCTGCAACGGGGGCATATGCCAGGATCTTTTTTTGTTTTGTTAGCCTGTGAAAACGGAGGATTTTGTCTAAAATGACCCCGTTTTCTACAGGAACAACAGGGACCCTGTTGCAAGTTTAGAGCAGCGAGAGCCTCGGCGAGCAGAGTTGTGGTATGTGAAATGGACCCAACATTCTGGCAGGCTTTCATCATTTCAATGATAGTAGGATTCTGGCCTTGCAAGGGCCTCAATATTTTCTGACAATCAACATTAGCATTTTCAACTGCGAGCTGTTTAAACAGTATATCACGGGCCTCCGTGTCATGTAACTGTTTCTCAAGCCCCTCTTTCAAGCGGTCTAAGAATTCCATGAAAGGTTCAGTCGCCCCCTGCCTTATATTTAGAAAAGAAGTGAGTGGAGATCTTTCCTCTGGGACCTTGCGGATAGCCTTCAGGGCTAGTCTGGCAAGCTGAGCAAGCCCCTCAGGTGGGATGGTGGCTTGAGCCGAGGGCTCTAGAAAGCGTCCCTCACCTGTTAAGGCTTCCATGTCCACACGGTGCAGGGGGTTTCCCGGAGATAATGCCAGATTATGCAGAGCCTGGAGGTTCGCAAGGTCTTGCCATTCCGTGGTAAAGATCATAAACTGCATAGGGGTCATGATAATACGGCCGAGATTTCTCCAGTCATAAGGAGTAAGAAAAAAGGAGTCTGCAATTTCCTCCAGCAGACTGATTGTAAAAGGAGCAGACAAGCCGTTCTCTTTAACCGCTCTGTGCAGCTCTTTTATGGTCTCGTAACTGAGAGGCTTCCACTTAGGATTTTGCTGATTGTGGCTATATATCACGGGAATGGCTTGCAGTTTGTCTAAATCCCCCATGTCTTGGGCTTTCTGCCATACCACAGCCCAGCGATCACAGGGATCAGGGGCAAAGAGCTCTGCCTCCCGCTTCGGGTCTGTCCCTCTCGGAGCACAAGGGTCATCAAAATGCTCTGAGGACACCCCCGGTGGAGCTAACACCATTGTGCCAAAGACAGGGATAGACTGATCCCGCACCTGATTAGACTCGGTGGCATTGCTGTCACACTTCGAGGCTGCAGTCTCGTCAGGCTGTGGCAACCGGGCTGCTTCTGATATGGCAGAGCAGTCATTGTTAGGAGGCTTAGAGCCCTCGTAGCCTTTTAAGGCTTCCCAGAGAGTTCTCCAAGGTCCCAGCAATGTATTAGCAGTTTTGTCATACCGCGTTGCTAGATCCCACAATCGGACCCCGATTTTGTCCCACATCTCTGGATTGTATACGTTCTGTGTGTTCAAGGAAGGCTCCTGTTCTTTGGCCCAAAAAAGCAAACGCCTCAAGTCTCTGCTGTCTAAGTCCCGACCTTGTTTTCCCAATATATGTCTAAGCACAGTTAAAACATTGCTCTGTTCCTTTGTAATATAACTCCCCATTTTTGTTCTCAGCTGCTTACCTCCTCTCCTGCAGTGAGGCAGTTGGGTGAGCACCAAAATTTTCTCTCTCTCACGGATCCCTTAAGTTCAGCCAAGCTCTGCTGCTGGTAAGGATGATAAACTGCTTTATTCTTGTCTGCTTTATTCAAGTCCTGATTTGGGTGACATTTGTGGCGTGCTGAAACACGGACCCAGTGTATCTCCAAACTGAGAAGTTTATCAAATCACAAGCTGCATTTTATAGCTGAGCCTTCCCCCCCACTCTCCACCCCAGGCCCCCCTCCCAAATGTTCTCTTGTGTTCTTCCACAGCCTTCTTGTAACTTTCCAGCTCCTTCTGTGCAGGCAAAGTTAGTGTTCTTATCAGCACAAAGCACATCTGCTCTCCTTATCAAGCACAGCTCAGCTCCACTCCCACAGCTTGTTAGGAATCAAAGGATCATTGCTTTTGCTCCAAGGTCTTTGCAGAATTGCCATTCTCCTCATAATGTCTTCACCAGTTCCTGCATGTGTATGTCAGGAGACACATCCCACTCCATTGCAGAAATGTCCCACATTTCTGGCCATGTCAGCTGGCAATCCCTGCACTGGCTCTTTCTCTTTGAGTCCCAAAGACACAGCAAGTGGTTGCTCTAAGTAGCTGTGGACACGGTCCTATTGGCCCTTGTTAAAAAGCTCACATTTCACCTGAGAGAGCTGAGGAAAGGGCTGTCGCAATGAGGGATGGGGAGACTGTTTGATGCAAACAAAATTCCATTTATTGAAGAGAGTTAACAACATTATATAGCCTTAGCTATCTATTAACGCGATGTGTTACTACCTGGTTGGTTTATTCTTAACAACATGTCTCTAACTGACTGGCTACACTACTACCAATCCTTATTTGGAAACCTTTATGCTTATCAGACTATTTGCTTTACTTTCCTGTTTTGCAACCTCTTGGTTCCTTTTTCTTGGAGGTTTTGTGCTGTTCTACACGGTCGCTGCCCGTGTAGAAACATGGTTTATGTTGCAATTGTTCCATGGTCAGCAGTTGCTCTGTGCTAACAACGCGTGACTCCACAAAGGGCAAAAAACCTACAAACCCAAACACACTGGTGGATGCTGATAGTGTGTTTTTTCCAAAGTTACCCATCACCCTAGGAGCTACCTGCTGAGACCTTTTGCCACTCAGTCAACTTGATGAGATCTGAGGGTACTGTGCATCTTGAGAAGGGGCGAAAGCAGCATTGGTGTCTGCCAAGAAGGGTTCTCTCTCCTGTGCAAAGAATGACCCATTTTACTCTGGACCTCTGAAAGATTGGAAAAACAAAGTCTTGTCTCTACACTCACGGTTTCATCAGCTCTTTCTGACTTTCTCCTTAGAGATGCTGATTTCTTTTCCCTGCCTGAATTCGGTGCATGAGCTCTGATGCCTGGGCATTGAGGGGCATTGATGCAGCCTCAGCACCACCTTGGTGGCTGCAGCAGTGATAGGAGTTATGGTTTAGTTGGTTTGAGATTTAGAAAACAGTCATTTCCTGTGCTTTGAGGGGTTTGTTCTAGTTATTTTTTATAGTGTTAGGAGTCCAGGTTTAGTTGGTTGGAGTTTAGAAAATAGTCATTCCATGTTCTTTGAGTGCTTTGTTCTAGTCATTTTATATAGATACAGTGCTAGGAGTTCTGGTTAGTTGTTTTGCAATTTAGGAAATAGTAATTTAGGAAATAGTAATTGTGCTTTGAGCAGTTTGTTCTAATAATTTTAATTTAGTTCCAGTAATGTTCAGAGTCCTAGTGTATATTTTATCCTTTTTTAGATAATAAGAAATAACTGTTGCTTAGACATTCCTTCTCTTCCCCTGCTATGTTTTGGTCCTGTTGACCCATCTCAAACCAAACTGGAATACTGGCTAGTGGAATGAGAACTCTTAGCAATGCATGAGAAGTAAGGCAACTGAGGGAATCTAATCTCAGGAGCTAATATAGTCTATTATAAAGTTAATATAGTCTTGTAATTTCTCAGTGTTTAGAAGCTCACCTCACCTTCTCCCTTAGACCCACACTTGGTGATCTTTCGGGCCCTCAGCTTCCTCTTGGACAGCCCAGGCAGGGAGCCCAGGGTATCACAGGAGCTAAACCTCTTAATGTGGGACAGGGAGAGCAGGAGATTTTTTGTGTTCTTGGGGTCCTTCAGCTCACTGTTTGACACTGGGCTTTCAGACTCCGAAAGAGGTGGAACAGAGAGGGATCTATTCCCTCCCATTCCCTGCCCATACTCCAGGAAGCTCAGGCAGACCCCAGCCCCTCCTCTCCTTCGCCCGCTCCTCGCTTCGCTGCTGTTCCCCTGCGCTCCTTCACCGCCATCTCTCCCCCTTCTCTCCAGAATCCACATCCATCGGGTGCTGGGAAGAGCCGTGGAGCCCTCTCCTGAGTCGTCCCTGCTGCAGGGGGCCCTGGGGCACCTATCCGTGCCAGCACTGAGATCGGGTGGTGATTTATGCATTTATATTTTTGTTCTTTATCCCACACCAGATAAACTGTCAAAACTGCAGCAGCAGCATTGAGGGTTGCTGCAATTATATCTGAAGCCGTTGGTCAGCGGGAAATTTACAAATGGTAAATTTGTAAATTTGAAACCATAGGAAAATAGGGAAAAGGAAGAATAAAACAATAAATTTTTAAAAATTTGTCTTTTCTGAAGTTTTCAAGAAATCATGACAAATGCAAAAAACTCACAGACACCATGACAAAACATTTCCTAGCAGCTCATCAGCTGTGTTTCTTCAGCTGATGGTAAGCATACAGAGGAAACTACTTCAAGATTCATTTAGGAACCAGAAAACTGAACAGCCATGAGGCATCATGTATACAACTTTAAGGACATTTCCTGTAAGTGAGGTGGGTTTCTAAGAAAAAAGCCTCTCTTACCACCAACAAAAAAAACCCCAAACCAAAAAAAAAAAAAAAAAAAAAAAAAAAAAAAAAAAAAAAAAAAAAAGCCACCAACAAAAACGTTCCTGGTTATGTATCTGCATCTTATAATGAAGAAATAGATGCTAATGTCTTTCTGCTACTACATTGTTCTATAACTGAGAATTAGGATGTGTTACATTTTTATTGCAAACACAGTGAGGAAAAAACCAGGAGAAAAAAGCTTGAGGCCAGGCAAGACGTACTCAGTGGTGATCTGTCTGATTTTATTCATCAGCAGTGCTCTTTTGTAGTGCAGATTGTTTTAAAAGCAAGATACAAGAAACAAAGACCATGGTTTTGCCAACTACAGACATTGCTTACAAGACAGCACTCTCCCACAATGGAACATCCTGGGTAAGGCCAGAAGTTGATAGAATGCATAATCCCTTTGTTAAGAGAAGGTGTCCTCCAAATTCCTTACTATCTTATCTGGCAATGAGCCTTGACTCATCTTTATTTTTCTGGCAGCAGGCCTTGTCTCGTTGCTATCTTTGGTCGGCCTTGCTTTGCACCATGGGACCCTGCCTTTTCACTAGCTCTCAGGTCTCTCAAACTATCAAGGTGGACCTCCACATACTTTAAGCATTTTGAAAAGATACAGTGACAGCTTAAGTGCGCTGAGGCAAATTTGAATCTTCTGGTGGGCTTTTAAGTCACATCTCAGCGTGGCTGACACAGGAAAACACATTAAAAGTCCTCTAGCATTTTTTCTCAGTTCTTTCCTCAGTAAATTCTATGAAAAAACATAGAATCTTTTGGTCTTACATGTAGAAAGTATAATGGGGACACTTTTAGTGATAAAATGCCTTCCTGAGATGGCAAATATTAGAAATATCAACTACCTTTTTCTCATTTTCTTGCCATTGGTCATAACCACCTGCAGACAATGTATGTAAAGTCAGTCATCCCTGCTATACTCATTCCTGGGCTGTGATACAATTTGGCACAGATTTTTAGCTCAACTGCACAAAGTACTGCTGGGCCACGCCCCTTCAGATTGATACAGGGTTCCAGCAGCTGTAGGGGAGCAATACACAAAATCTGACAATTTTCATTAGTAAGTAAAGGCAAACCGTGAGCATTTTGGAAATGAGAATGTAGAGTGGTATTTGACTGACAAAGGGGTGGTCCATTTCCTTTTCAACACAAAGAGGAAGAAGGGAAGAGCAGCAACTCCCTTGTCCTCACCTGGTCCCACGGCTCCTGCATCATCACTTTCCCGTGAGTCTGCCTGACACCTCCTGCCCCACGGGGCTTTGTCCTCCCTCTGTGGCCTTCCCAAAGGGACAGGGCTGTGCCTGCACCCGCCCCTGCCCCCAGCCTGCAGGTGCAGTGGGACACTCGGGCTGTTTCTTTCTGCAGCTCCCGGGCACTGAAGGAGCTCTGGGTCAGCGCCTTCCTCAGGTAAGCTCTGCCTGGCAGTGAGCCTGGGGTGGACGTGGTCACATCCTGGGGGGGAAGATCCACCTGCAGCTGTACCATGACAAAACACTGCTCCCTGCTCAGGGGACAGATGCCCCCATGCCTCTGGGCAGCTCTTCAGTGGGCAGAGCTGGCTGAGCTGCTTCACATGGCTGTGGGGTCCTCACCACTGCCGCTGCTCTGCGCTCCACTCCTGGGTGCCACCTGGGCTGGTGGGAGAGGGAAGAGGTGTGTCTCACACAGCTCTTCTTCTGCCTCTTGGCCATGCACAGAATACCAGAAGAAGGAGAGGGAGCCAAGGTGACCCAGCTGCCCTCCATCAAACTCCTGCTGAACGTGCTGCGTGGCCTCAATGCTGTGAGTGTCCCTCCTGTCTCCCCTCTGCCCCCAGGTGCTGCTCCATCCCCCCCAGTGCTCTGGGTGCATGGCTTCTCACCTTCTGCTCTCTCCCCCTTTCCCAGGCGAAGACACTCAACAGCAGCACGCTGGAGAAGCTGCTTGAGGAGCAGGCAAAGGTCCGGATGGGTTGGGGAGGGCTCTCAGCTGTCCCCACCTCCCTCCCACACAGGGTCAGGGAGTGATGAAGTTCCCTGATGGCCCTTTCTGCTCTGGGGCTGCTCGCTGAGCACAGCACATTTCTTGCAGGCTGGTGCAGAGCAGCAGCCACCCCCTATCCCCTCCGGCAGTGAGGGGGAACGCGGTCATGGGGCCGGTGAGTTTGGAGCAGAGAGACACAGGGTGGCCCTTCTCTCCAGGGCCCCATCCCCACGGCCCTGCAGCAGCAGAGAGCTGCCCAGCCAGGCCCCTTGTTCCCAAACGGTGCCTCTGCCCTGCCCTTGGTGGGGGGTGGGAGGAGAGCGCTGAGAGGGGCTCTGGGATCAGCACTTCCCGGTGCTTCTCCTCCAGGGCTCTTTGCTCTCTTTCCCTTGGCAGCAGGCGGGAGCCGCAGGAGGAGGTGGGGGCTGCCCCGGCCCTTTGGGCGGCGAGGGACCTCGGCCGCTGCAGAGGCGCCCAAAGGGCCGTGGGGCTCTGGCAGCCGTGCTGCTCTCTTTGGGCAGCCCCTGGCAGCTCTCTGCAGCCAGGACGGCACGCTGCCCCAGCCCATCCAGGTAAGCAAGCCTGGCCAGAGGATCCCCGGGGACCCATCCCCCTGCCTCCTCTGCAGAGCTGGTGCCCCCAGCAGAGAGCACCAAGATTTCTCCTGCCCACGGTCCCCTCTCCAGCCATCTCTCTCTCTCGCCCAGCCCAGCCCAGCCAGAGCTGCCCAGCTCTGTTCACACTTGCTCTTGCCCCTCAGGAAGGTTGCCCTGCCCCAGGGCCTGTCTCCAGCCCACCAACTCTCCCCTCTCCCTCTCCCTCTTCTCTCCCCTGCTGCAGGACCTGCTGGCTCTCCTGCACCAGCACGGACCATACACGGAGGGGATCTTCCGGCTGGCGGCCGAAAAGCGTGCCTGCCGCCAGCTGAGAAAGGCCCTCGACAGGGGAGCAGAGGTCCACCTCGAGAGCCATACTGTGCACCTGCTGGCTGCCATCCTGAAGGTGAGCCCTGCTCAGATGGAGCCCAGCAGCTCCTGGCTCTGTGCCTGCTGATGGGCACCTGCCAGAGCTGCAGCCCAAAGCCAGGAGCCTGCTCTGAGTCAGCCAGAGCACTGGGGATGCTGCCTGTGCTCCCTCCTGGCAGCACTGGCCAAAGCCTCAGCCTCAGCCACAGCCCTTGGCATTGCAGGACTTCCTCCGCTGCATCCCCTCCAAGCTCCTCGAGGAAGAGCTCTACGAGGAGTGGATGAGAGCCCTGCAGAAGACCAGCAGGCAGGAAGGGCTGGCAGCACTGAAGGAGTGAGTGTGGCGAGCAGCCTGCTCCCTGCACAGGGACTGCAGAGCCTGGGACTTGCCTGGAGAGCGATGGCCTCGTGGACAAAGCNGAACTAAGGGGCCCAGAACTGGACACAGTACTCGAGGTGTGGCCTCACCAGTGCTGAGTACAGGGGAAAAATCACTTCCTTGGACCTGCTGGCCACGCTGTTCCTGATACAGGCCAGGATGCCATTGGCCTTCTTGGCCACCTGGGCACACTGCTGGCTCATGTTCAGCTTCCTGTCAATCCAAACCCCCAGGTCCCTCTCTGTCTGGCTGCTCTCAGCCACTCTGTGCCCAGCCTGGAGCTCCCCATGGGGTTGTTGTGGCCAAAGTGCAGGACCCGGCACTTGGCCGTGTTGAACCTCATCCCATTGGAATCATCCCAACTCTGCAGTCTGTCCAGGTCCCTCTGCAGAGCCCTCCTGCCTTCCAGCTGATCCACACACCCCCCCAGCTTAGTGTCATCTGCAAATTTGCTGATGATCGACTCAATCCCCTCATCTAAATCATCAATAAAGATATTAAACAGAACTGGGCCCAACACTGATCCCTGGGGGACACCACTAGTGACCAGCCGCCAACTGGATGCAGCCCCGTTCACCACCACTCTCTGGGCCCGGCCCTCCAGCCAGTTCCTAACCCAGCACAGGGTGCTCCTGTCCAAGCTGTGGGCTGACAGCTTTTTCAGGACAATGCTGTGGAAGATGGTGTCAAAGGCCTTGCTGAAGTCCAGGTAGACCACATCCACCGCCTTCCCCTCATCCACCAGGTGGGTCACCTGATCATAAAAGGAGATCAGGTTGGTCAGACAGGACCTGCCCTTCCTAAACCCGTGCTGGCTGGGTCTGATCCCCTGTCCATCCTGCAGGTGCTGTGTGATTGCACTGAGGATGATCTGCTCCATAACCCTGCCAGGCACTGAGGTCAGGCTGACAGGCCTGTAGCTTCCTGGGTCCTCCTTCCAGCCCTTTTTGTGGATTGGCGTGACATCTGCCAACTTCCAATCATCTGGGATGTCCCCAGTGAGCCAGGACTGTTGGTAGATGATAGAGAGAGGCTTGGCGAGCTCTTCTGCCAGCTCTCTCATCACCCTTGGGTGGATCCCATCTGGTCCCATAGACTTGTGGGGATCCAAGCAGTTCAATAGGTCACTGACTGTTTCTTTCTGGATTACAGGGGGACTGTTCAGATTCTTGTCACCTTCTATAAGCTCCAGAACCCAGCTGTTCTCAGGATAACCTGTCTTACTGTTGAAAACTGAGGCAAAGAAGGTGTCCAGTAAAGGTGCCTATGTCCAGTAAAGAATGGATGTTTTCCTTGCCCCCTCCTTTTGCTATTGATGTATCTGTAGAAGGACTTTTTGTTATCCTTCACAGAGGAGGCGAGATTCAGTTCAAGCTGTGATGATGGGGTAGAGGCTGGGTGGAATATCTGTGTGTCCATCTATACTGGATGTCTGGGCCTCATTTGATTTCCTCTTTGTGGAGCAACTCTGTTTTTTAAGCTCTTTCCTTGTAACCGATGGGGTTCTGAGTTCAGGAGCAGGAGGCTCATCCTTATTGCTTGATAGTGTTTCTTTACAGAAATAAAATGTCAAAAGGATGTCTGGCCAGTCTCAGGATTTGTATGAGTTCCTTTCTCTCTCCTCCTCTGTGTTTCACTTCTCTGTCTCTCTCTCTGATGTTTGGCTGTCCAGGAAGGCAAAAAGGTTATACAAGGGTTGCTCTTCTATAGAACTGTTGTTTCTCCCAAGAGGTTTTTTTTTGTTTGTTTGTTTGATTTTTTTGTTTTGTTTTGTTTTTTTTTTTTTTAATAGGAAACCTGAGTAGAAACCTGCATCCCAGAAAAGGTCTTCAGAAGGAAAGAACTGAGGACATAATTGCTTCTTCTGATTTGGGAAAGAAAAACACTAGTTTCTTGCCCACTACAGAGGTCACTAGTCAGTATTTCTCTTATCTTGCTGTGCTTTCATACTTCATCACCTTCAGTGGGAAAGGCCTAAACCTCTTGGCTATGTTGCCATACCATAGACTATTGAGAAGAGAAAAGTATAGAGATCCTCAGGGAGCTGCTATTTGTAGAAAGAAGATTTTTTTTCTTGTCACCTGGAGGATAGAAAGAACTGGTAAGTGACAAGAGGAGAGCCACTTCAAATCTACCTCATCTGAAATGTAGCTGATGAGTTGAAAATTATTCTCCATCATCTGGCAAAAATGAGGAAGACTCCTCTTTTCCTCAGGAAAGAAAACCAGAACCAAAACAACCCCCAAACCCAAGATGCTGATACATGAAAACTAATGTTCCCATGTCATTACTTCATCAGGGGACAGCAAGACAAGGGGCAGCAAGGGAGCTGAAACATGTTCCCTCATCCCTATGCATGTTTTCTTCCTATTGGAGGAAACTGGAATGCATGATCTGGACCACTGTGGCCATGGTGCCCTCTCAGTGGTCATACTCTGAATTATGCTAAGAGCTAGATGCCTGTGTATGCACTCATCCTTATGAAATGTGCAGTTCTGATTTTCTTCCTAAAAATAAGCTCATAGTAAACATGACTCACTGCTCTTTCTTCTGGCTTGAACTCTGTGTGTGTTCCCCACGTGCTGAGAGAGGAAGGGTGTCTGGGAGATGGATGCTGGCACTATCACCCCCAACATCAACACAGATCCTGGGTGCTGCTTGCACAAGTCCATTCAGCCTTCTCATCCCAGCCCCATCCATTCCAGTGACCAGGGGAACCTTCTTGCCAATATAAAACAGGTTGTGCCTCCTCAGAGAGGCTCATGCAAAGAGACCTCTCCTCCTCTCTCAGCTGAGATGGGAGAGGTTACCATGCTGTGAGGAGCTCTTGCCCATCAGCCCTTTCCCAGGCAGTTCCCTAACACCAGACTTTCCCCATCTGCATTGGGCTAGAAAGCATCTCATGATCAGGACTTGCACTCTGCACAGATGTACAGTGACCCTGGTTAGGGTTTTCACACAAAAAACCCACCTGAACTTGTCCTTGCAACCCTTTAAAGTGGATTGGTAAGATTGCAGACACTCATTAGTGGCCAACTTACAAGGGCTTATCCAAATTTCTGCTCAGATCAGACAAAGAGAGACTCTGATCTGACCTCCCATATCTGAGACATGGGAGACATTTTCTGTTTCATTCCAGAGAGACAGAATGCATTGTTTTGTGGGTTTTTAGGTTTTTTTTTTTTTTTTCAGTGTGACCCAATATTCTTAAAAAGGAAACAGTTTTAAAACAAAAAGTTCTCATTCATGTGAAAACTTAATGCAAGAAGTAAGGATATTAAAATATAGTCTATAGGCTTGCATGAAATTAGGGAGGTGGATAACATGTTGTAAACCACACTGCTCTGTGATGGAAGAAGAAGATTGGCACTGTCAACCTCATACAAACACACATGGGAAGAGTGAGCATAGTTCCAGGGGCAAGAGGTATATAATAGTAGCTTTCATTATAGAGGTATATAATAGTAGCTTTCATTATATTAACAATTAGAAGGATTTTTCTGTATAATTTGTTTTGAATCATAGAATCATAAATGTTAGGGGTTGGAAGGGACCTCTGGAGATCAAGTCCAACCCCCCTGCCAAATCAGTGTCACCCAGGGCAGGACACACAGATACCCATCCGGGTGGGTTCTGAAAGTCTCCAGAGAAGGAGACTCCACAGCCTCTCTGGGCAGCCTGTGCCAGTGCCCTGTCACCCACACCAGTGTTAATCATGTTTCCTGTTGATGTAACTGCATGCAAGCAGTCTGTTGGGGATCTAACTTCAGCTTTCAAGCTTTACATTGTGTCGTTTATCTTATGCTTGATGAGTGTTTATTTGATTTGAAATGGCAACTTTCACATCTGCTTCTGCTGTGGACATTTGGTGTCTGTGCTAGTGCATGACAATTATAACCCGATGAGATTACTGTTTTATTATGCTGCATTTTTATGAACTATAAAACCCCCACCTTGTTTAAATTAAACAGAGAAGTTTAAATTTATTGTCTAAGATGCCTGTATTTTGTTTTGTTTTTTTAATGTTATTTCTGCTCACAGCAGTCAAGCTCAACAACCTAGATCTGTATTTGTGGATTTTAATATTAAGCAGCATCTTTTGGTTCTTGGGGAAGGTCCACTGTGTTAAAAAAAAATGTTCTTTTTTTACTCTAGCAGGTTTCCCCAGTGTTCTCCCTTCCGTGTGATTCAGTGGGGTTACCGTGGGTTTCAACAGGATGTATGTGAGCCGCTTCCTACTTTTTGTGACCTAAAAAGTTTGGTTTTCTCTTTCTTATGTATCTCGGGTCCTGCTGGCAACACTTGGAAGGCCTTTGCGTTTCTTAATTGCAATGTGGGCTTATTCCCACTAGGTGCTGCCCTTCCTCCACTGTTTGTGAAGGACACCGGCTTCCTTGAGTAAACCTGGACCACCCGTGGATGCGCTGCCCAAAAGGCCAAAGAGGGACTCACTGGTCATCCCGTCGTGATGAAAACATCTCTCTCAACAGTGACACGGCAAAAGCGCTCCATCCCCCGCTGCCCTCCCAAGAAAACAAAACCAACCAAAACAAACCACCCCAACCGTAACATCCGAACTCCAACATAAACTTCTGAAAATATTAAAAAATAGTATTTTTTGGGTCCCATCAGATGAAGCCAGCACTCAGCCAACACATAGCTCGTTCTGGTAGGCAGCTAACAGCAAATGCTGGAAGGTGACTGTGTTATCTGAGGGAGCTATTGCTCTGAAATCTCTGAGTACTGCACAGTCAAAGAAATTCAACTCCACATTTCTTGCCATAAACTTTAGCCTGTCCATTAGACCATATTTAACACTTAAGGCCCTTCATGGGGGTCACGCCTTACGAGGTATTCTGTAGCTGTGTTACATGCTGTAACTGTCTCCAACACAAAAATGAATAAAACATTTATGACCGTGAGACACAGTCCAGAGTCTGAAAGTAAAAATAGTTGGTAAATTTACCCCCAGATTATTACACCCCCAGATGAAGTCCCATTCTCCTCAGTGGAGACAATCATAGACAAATGAAAAGAGATCGGAAATGAAAAAGAAACTAGTTGAATTGGGAAAAAAAATTGGAAAAAAAAAAGCAATTAAAGGAGGAAGTTATAATAACCAAGCCTTGCAGACAGTATTCTCACTTGCATAAATCAGCAGGGAGATGCTCGGAGAAGACAATTCTTCTGAAGAGATCTTGCTTCAAACCAGACATTACTTTAAGCCCAGAAAATGAGAGCTGTCTCAGAGACAAGCACTGCAGGCTGTGTCTTTGCCCAGGATTGTTGAACAGGCTGTATGAACAGTTCCTTCCCAGGAGAAGGTTCCTTAGTTGCTTTTTGAAGGGGAGTTTGGGTTCAGCTTGCACATTGGCACACAGGACACTGCAGTGGGACAGACTGCCTTGTACTCCTGAAGAAAGAATTGGGACAGTGGCCCAAAGCAGGTGCTTGTCAGAGCTGTGTCATCCTCACCCCCTATCCTGTGCATGGCTTTGGACATCATATGGTGCTTCACAGGAGAATGGTGGGTCCTACTCATCCGACCTCCCACCAGCTGACAGGCAAGTGGAAGTAAAGCTCTGGAGAGACAGTCTGAAGGACCAGCAAAACTTGGACATCTGTGAAGCTTCTGGAAACATGAGCTGTAAGAACATTCATTAAGCCCGGGTCTTACGAAGTCTGGACACAAATCTAACAAAGCTCAAGGCAAATAAAAGCTCAAGCCTCCTGAAGATGTTAGTGCTATTTCTGTTAGCATACATTAATACTCACCCAGTGCCAGGTAAATTAAGTTTAATTAACAGATGAATTAAACATCCCATTGTTTTATATGGAAGCATTTGCAAGACTCATGTGCTGGTAGGTACAAAACCTTCCACTGCAAATTCTGCTTTGAACACGCACCCATAGAGCATGATATGATTTCATCTTCTTGGTGCACAATTTAATCACAGGGCTCTCGATAGAAAGCCCACACTAGGGAAGTGGAATTTAAAATACAAATATGTGGGAGGCTCTTGAGGTGGCTTCTTGCTAAGTATGGCTGGGAGCAGGGTGACGTGGGTGAAGATGCCACATCAAGAGACGGAGAGGTAGAAGTAATTCCATGAAACTGTCACCAGTGCACAACCACGTGAAATTTTCATACACTTTTAGTTTGGTGAATTGACCCTGAAATAGTATGAGGGAAGAAAACAAAAATTCCCTGTGTGCTAGCAGGTAACTCATGCTATCTTCCTTTTTAATTTTTTTTTACATTTATTTTTTCCTATAGTGCCAAACGCTATTGTTTAAACGAGTAGCAGATCAATCTCACTCAGGCTGATTTTATTTTCCTGGTCTTGCAGAATGCTTTCACCTTTCTTCCCCTCTCTGGAAAAAAAGAAACAAAAAACAAAAGGAAAAAACAAAAGAAAAAAAAGAAAACAAAGAAAAACACAGAGAAACAAAGAAAAAAAAAAAAAGAAAAAAAAAGAGGGAAACAAGCTGTTCATTACAAAATGTCAGCAAAACCTCAGATTAACCTATTCCTGCTCCTACAAATGAAAATACTTTATGGTCAAAGTCCTGGCAACTGTCTTCATCACATGGAAAAAAATAATGTTCTGGATCTTTGTTACCCTATTTAAAGTCTTGTTCAGATTAAACTCCTGTAACTTCTGAGTGTTGAATGTCTCAAGCCTGACCCACCTCCTTCCTTAGACCCACAATATCTCCCTGTCAGCTATCCCTCCCATGCTGTTCTTCCTTGGCATTTCATCCCTTTTCAAAACATCTATTTCTCAACTCTCCCTCTTCCTTTTCTTTCTCTTCTTCCTCTTCTTCCTCTTCTTCTCTTGGGTTAATTTAGCCTGCCTTTTGAGAATGAACTTGCCTTTCCTTCCTCTTCTATTTTTCTTTTTTTGGAGGGCTTCTTACCCCCTCTCCCTGCACCTTTTGATTTCTACTTCATCGACCCCTGCATTAGTGAATTTGCAGCAGGGTGGGCGAAAGAGGGCATTTTTCATACCTACAAAAGGATGGCACTGGCAATTGTATTCGTACTTTTGTCCTTTCAGCTGTTCTCTCGAGGAAGAAAGCACACTTGAACTCCCAGAGCAGAGAGACTGAGTACCTCGAGGCAGCAGCTCTTTCCTGACACAGAAATGGAGATGAAATTCAAGCAAAAGCCTGAAGCATAATTTAAACGCTCTCTACCAACGCATGTTAAATAGGTGCTTGTGTTTCACGCAGATGCCGCTGTACCTAATTAATCCCAATTAAATCTGAGCGGTAAGGGTACCAAATTACACAGATACCCACGCACACTGGAGGAGCCGGGCTCTCTCGGTGAAGTGCTGCTTGACAGGTGGCTGGAGGGGACCCCATACACTCTGGGGACCCCCTCGCCGCCAGTGGGATACCCCCGGCAGCTCCCGACGGGGCACTCCGAGTCCCCCTCCGCCAGAGATGCGGATTTCACGGGGTACTTAAGGTCTTTAAAATCCTGCGTAAGGAGAGTGTCTTCCAAGCCCAGAAACAGGGAAGAGACCCGGGTGAGGCGAGTCCGGGCAGCACCGCAGGCTCGCGTGTCCACCTCTGAAGGGGACTGGAGAGAGGGGACACGTTTACCTCGTCGAGGGTGTCACTTGGCGAGGGTTGGGACAAGCCTTTGAAGCATTAGCAGGGGCACAGCACGGCTCCTTCGGGAGGGCAGGAGCGTCTCGCCGCTTCCCCGCTCCCCACACTTCGGCGCGGACAGAGTGGGTTTCGTGGCTGTGACAAGACGAGACGCCTCGGAGAAGGCGCGGAGGGAGTGGAAGCCCGGAGGGGTGCCGGGGTGGGGGGGGGGGNGGGCGGGCCGCTGCTCACCCCCTCGCAGTCTCTGGACGGGGCGGCCGGGCGGCGTTCGGGCTACATCACCATCGGCTACCGGGGGTCGTACACCATCGGGCGGGAGGCGCAGGCCGACGCCAAATTCCGGCGGGTGGCCCGCATCACCGTCTGCGGCAAGACGGCCCTGGCCAAGGAGGTCTTCGGGGAGACGCTGAACGAGAGCCGTGACCCCGACCGCCCTCCCGAGCGCTACACTGCCCGCTACTACCTCAAGTTCAACTTCCTCGAGCAAGCCTTCGACCGTCTCTCCGAGGCCGGCTTCCGCATGGCCGCCTGCTCATCCACCGGCACCTGCGCCTTCGGCCCCGAGCAGGGCGGTCCCGCCGATGACAAGATCTGGACCAGCTACACCGAGTATGTCTTCTGCCGGGACTGAGCATCTGCCCAGCCCGTGGCGTGGGGATACAGGCGGTGGCCCCTGCACACCCTGGCACCCACGGTCCCCTCTCAGCCCGGAGGAAAGGAGGACGTGGAGGAGGGCTGTGTGCCCCTGTGCTTTCCTCACCCCGGTGCCTGCCTCCATGCACAAGGTGGCTCAGCCCCCAGCACAGACCCCATCCCTCCTGCACGCACCTCCTGATGGCCCTGGGGACGGGAGGTCACCGTGTCGTGCCTCAGCCACCGTCTCCCTGCTTGGCTACTATGTCCCCTCAGCCACCGTATCCTGACTCGCACCATCATACTTCCTCCCGTGCCTCCCAGTAGCTGTGTCAGTAGCGAGGAAGGAGAGAGGTAGAGGGAGTAGCCAAATACCCATCCCAGGAAAGCGTGCCTGTGTGTCCAGCCCCTGCCTGTCCTTGAATACAGGAGCTGAGGGATAGCTCTGCCAGGGCAGGGTGTTTTAGAAGCCACCCATTTAGGAGCTGAGAAAGTTTTCAGTTGCTTTGAATCAATTTATGCTGAAGATGGTGTGACAAATGGCTGTCTCTCCTCATCCCCACACCTTTAAGCAGGATTTTGCCATGTAGGGCAGACCCATTATATTCTATCCCCCCACCCTGTCTAAGTGATGCCTGTCTGTGAAGGACCATCACAGGGAAGTGATGCCTGACTGTGAGGGCTTGGTACTCTGGCTCATACTTCATCTGTAGACATGAGTACTTTTGCAGGAGGCATGTGTGTGGCCCTTCATGACCGGTTGCATCCATCTCCCCTCTCTGCTCCCCATCTCTCTGAACTCCCCTCTCCAAGCTGTTAAACTGGACAAGGGCTTGCACAGCAGGCATGTAAGGCTGATGTGAAAAGGACAGGTTTCCTGGACAACCAACCGTTTGGAATATAAGATGTCCTCAGAGACACATTTATTCGCTGAAGAGGTAAAACAACAATGCTTTGAAAAATTCACAAGTGCTTGTGAATCGTAAATTTCATGAGGCATGTGAAGTCCTTACAATTCTCCTGAGGTTACTGTCAATAATATGTGCAGAAATTTGCATGTGTATTTCCCTAAACACCCTCAAAATTATGGGGGAGTTGAAGTCAGGGTTGCCAGAGTTAAGGCAGAGCCTGCTTCCTGGGAATCTGACAACACCTAAGATGAGTTAATGCAGATATACATGAAAAGTGTGTAATTGAGAACACCCTGGTTGTTACTTGTGTAAGTTTTGTCATGTTAGTTCTGTAAAATCGGATGCCAACAGAACTGATGCTGCAACCACTTTTTTAAAGAACCAGTTTCCTAGTTTTCATGGCAGTACTACTGGGGCAATGACACTGCTGCAAGTTAAGTAACTGTTCCTAGACAAACTTACTGCTTCTTAGGAAGGATTTAAGCACATCCTTACAAGAATAATGCCAACTTTCTTCAGGGGAATTTGCCCCTTTTAAGCTGTATTTAGTTTGTGCTATCTTAACAGTCTGTCGTTCCCAGAGGAGCCAGCCGTAGCTTTCTGTGGAACAGACAATCTGAGCTGCAAGTTTTACAGTAGGGAAGACTGAACAGCTCTTTCTAGCAAATTTATTGTTTGGGGTACAAAAGCACTTTCCTTTAAAGCCTGAACTTGATTTTAAAATCCGTATTCAGACCTTCATGGAAAAATATCCTAAATGTATCTGAAGTGCTGAATAATTTAGTAATATGTATTGGAAGCTTAAAGTTGCATTTTTAAAACTCTCAACTAGTAAGTTGTTATAACTCCAGTTTTCAAAATACTGATAGCATTTGTATTCTAACCAAAGAGCTTCACAATAGGCTTTTATTTTTGAAACCTTAATTCCTTTGAAAAGAGCTGTAAATGCCTAGCTGTTGAGTTTCAGTGCTCAGTCCCTGTGTTTATCACTTGGTCTTTCATTGAATGCATGCACAGACACATAAAGTTGAAAATAAATTGCACCACGATGGTTTGGGGTTTTTTTGGTGGTTTTTTTTTTGGGGGGGTGGGTTTTTTTGTTGGTTTTTTTTTTTTTTAATTTTTAATATGAGCAAGATTGTTAATCAGCATGATTAAACTGAGAATGTGCATAAGAAAGTGCTGGGTATTGTCCAGTTGTAGATAGTTGTTTGATAGAGTGTTTTTAAAAGGGGAGAAATGTATACCTGCCAAATTAGATGAGCAATAAGATAAAGTGAGTGGCCAATACACCTGAAGATGGGATAAACCTGTTTGTCCTATGCCTTACTCTGAAATGATTTCTTTGTGCTTAACTTATTTATACCACAAGTGAAAGGACATTGATCACAGCTACTAGGAGAATAATGACTGTCTTTTTCTAGTTTCTGTTGAGTAATTCTGACGTATGTTTTTTAAGATTTTGTATAAAATCAGTTTTCAGTAAAGTGTTCAAATTCACTCTAGATAGTTTTCTTTTTTTAAAAATCTGGTAGCTTACTAAATCCATCATAGGAGCTATGAGTAGGGGCAGTTTTAAATTGAACATGTGATTTAGTGTACATATATATACAGTATATAAACATTTTACACGAATCATTTAGTTTTTTAATCATTTTAGTGCTACAGAATTTCGTAATATATTTAGCTGAGCATTTACATATGACGCTATGTACATAGTATGGTAATGTTTTACTGGTTTCCTATACCTGTTTCTATGGAAAGAACTGAATGTAAATACCAGCTTGTAGAACTGAAATCAATCACATATTTGCTTGAATGTGAATCATTACTAAACTTCCAGGTGGCTGAACACATCTCTAAAACAAAGATTGCCTGTATTTTGATCAATGTTTGCCTATCCGTTTGCTGGCAGGTGACCCAGAAGTTCTCATATTTTAAGTGAAAATAGATGTAATAAAACCATAAAGTGATTATTTTTTAATATTTGTGTTTGTGCTAACAACTAAGCATTATTAGTTTTAGGAAACAAGGCCCTTCATTTACTGATAGCTCGTTACATTTAGGTTTAAAGTGGTGGTGCCATAAATATAATTATAGTCATTTGATGGTTTGCCACAGAAGTTGGTATGTTTCTTAAACGTTACTGAGTAATATCAGTAGAATTTGTAAAAGGCAAAATTCCCAAGGCAAAGTCACTGAGATTTGCTGGTATCTTCTGTTGGGAGCTCAAAGAATGGATAAACATGATGACTCTGCTTACTTGTTGACATGCAAAAGGACCAAACTCGAAAGGCATGATACTAGAGCCCTGTATGCATTTTGTAGCTGTTGTTCATAGTTCATGTACTTACAGATCAATGCAGTAGCCTTTATAAGTGCTATTAAAAAAACAAAGGCAGTCTTTTTTTTAATTAGAAGTTAAGGCATAGGTCTTCTCAGTGATGCATATCATAGTGGGTGACTTTGCATATGTTTGATAGGATGCTTATATTTTTATACATGTAGATAATGAGCCACTTATTCATTCTTATTTTCACATGTATAGCATTGAAAATAAAGATCCTCCTAAAACATTGCATTCCAAATTAAATTCTTGTTCTTTAAATCTTAACTCAATTGTGTGGTTTATGGTGTCCCTTTTTACACTTGGTAAAGGTGTTGCTAGCTTTGCCTCTCCACAGTGTCATATTCATTACTTCAGTAAAGACTCCAAACTCCTATGTAAAGCAGAAACATTGAGGAAAGAATATTATGTGCATAGGGATCTCTAGTAACACCCATGGCAAGATAAACAGAAATGTAAATTGCTCAGATTCTTAGTTACCTTTTTGTCACAGAGTATTTCTGTAGTACTGGTCAGTATAAATCAGTCCTCAGGAAACCTGAGTGATTGAACAGCTTAATTTGAGTAACACAGAATAGTTGAAATGTTGATGTAGGATATAATGCCAATTCAATGGAAGAAACATTAATACCAAAGGAAAGAGCTGATTCTAGAGAAATGCATTTAGAAATTCTGGTAAGGAACAGAGGGGTGATCTTGTTAGCTACTCTGTGATTTCTGGTTTATAATTATAAACTTGATGTTTATAGTAAACCTGTGGTTAGTTTCATAGAAAATTAGTATTTAATTGCTAGTATAGTGCTCCTGTATATTTAGTAGATTTAATCCTTTCTTGGGTAGCATGGTCATAAGGCAGAGATACCAGCTGAAAGGACTGTTTATTTGACAGGTTGATAGTAATTGGGAACTTTGCTATCATGCAATAATATAAGAAAAGAGGCTGTTCCACAAGGAACAAAACTTTTGAGTCTGTCTTTTTGCAGGCTCAGGTCTTACTTCCTTCGCACTAGCACTTCAATTACTCTGCTTCAGCCCCATCTCTTTTCTTTCACTTCTCCTAGACAAAAGATGGCCCGTTCTTTGGATGAGCCAGTTCCTGAAGGTTATATCTGAAGGTTATGGTTGAAGGTTATGGCTGAATTCTACCTTTCTCCCTCAATGAACTACAGATTTTTTTCCCCTTGCCTTTACCCAGCCAGCAGCATTAATGGACTTTGTCAGGATATAATATCTGTGAGGTGATTGCATTTGAAATTACCCTTCAACTCAGAAGCTGATAAGGGGGACAAACATCCACCCAAGTAAACAGTGCACGTGTATGAGATTTATTTCCTTAGGAAACAAGGCTAGCAACAAACTACTGTGATTAATGTCTGGCACTGTCTATATAAACCTTTCCCATGGAGATCAGAGTAGCCCGAGTGTGCCAAGTCCCTGTAGACTGAAAAACCAAATGGTCTTGCTTACTTTTGCAACACTGGCCAGTCAGATGAAAGAGTGGGTGGACCACAATGTCTTAAAAATATTTCCAGCCTCCAAATTTCTGCATTGTGTCTAAGTGCAGCTTGAACAGCTTTGGGTCTTGTTGCAACAGCCCTTCTTGGCTGTCTGTCTTAAACCAGTCTGGATGAACTTTTTGTTATGAATGTGTAGCATTTAGGATTATTTCTCCCCTTTTGGCTGGCAGAAATCAATCAAAATGTGGAGGAAAATATTTTCCAAGAGCTAGATTTGACTGAGGTCTTTTTATTATAGGAAATCTTCAGGATACTTGTTAACAAAAAATGAAGTAGAAATGTATTATTTATTTATTTAGCACTACCATTTAGTTTTATGGAACCAAATGCTTATTGTGTTTATCACTAAAATGAGCTGCATGTGTTTTCCCCTGGCAGCAAACTGTACTAGATGTAAGGCTCTGCTGCTAAACAAAGCTCTTATGTATGACTGCAGAAGTATTAATACCACCATTGCAAGTAGTCTGTTGGAAATACACTGTACAACTGCTGAGATAGTCAAAACCACAGTCAGCCAAATTATCACATTTCTTCTCTGTTCCACTCTCCACTGAATTCAAACTGGAGTAAAATTAAGCTCTGTTGTACATTTTTTTTTGCTCTAAAAGTTGTTTTAGCACATACTACGGAGTATTTGATACTTCCATCAAAGCTGCTGGCACCAGTGAGTCAGGGTTTTAAAGCAGATCTATTTCTTTGTGAGGAAATTAGAGCTAGGAAAAATTCTTGCACCAAGTGGGAGCAGCCCTATGCAATTTTGGAGAGATTTCTTGGTATCACAAGAAATTAAAGATTTTTTCTGTCTATTCCACATAATAACATTCAGCCACCGTTTCTATGTTGCACACCCACCTCTCTTTCTGAAAAACTATAGTCCTTGATGTCATTTGTTTGTTCTTCTTGGTCTTATTTAATACCATCTGGATGAAAAAAAAATTTTTTTCTTCCTCAAAAAGCTCTGTGCTTAGCTCCTTGGAAATGGCAATGTTGTCAGTACACCTTGCTTAGGGAGATGGGCCGATACATTTCAATATTTTATCATCCTCTTTAATTCAACATAATTGGAAAGAGAGGGAAGTTCCCCCAGCAGCATATGGGAATGAGCCATTGTGTCCTGTGATGGCAGTATGAAGATGATGCACAGCTCTATCTAGCCTTTGATCTGGCTTTTACATCTTAACAATCATCTAAGATTAGAATTTCATAATTAAAAGTGTTAACTCATCAAAGTTAAGCTAGGGAGGAGAACAGCGTATCTCGACTGCAATAAAAAAGCAACTCCATTGATGAATGATCCACATGATCTATTATTTTCCTATGCAATTTTGAGGTGAAGTCACAATCTTGTTTTTTGTAGAGAAGGTTGTGATCAAAAAAGTAAAGTAAAGGAAAGGCCCTTTCCTCCAACCTTCTCCCTGTGCACACATTCTTCTGAGGGCACACAGTGCTGGTGTGAAGGGAATGACCTTTTGTTTTCTTTTCAGAGATAAATGCAGTAGCCCACAATTCTGCCACCACAGTTTTGACAGTTTATCTGGTGTGGATGAACTTTAGGGTCACACCAAGACTTAATAAACAGTCCTTCAGCAGAGCACATTGTCGTAACTATGTAGGGTTCTGTAGATCAGGTTGTAGTTTGCTTTTTGACTCAGATTTTCCAAACAGCTTAGTGACAATGCCCATCCTCATAACAGCAAAGCATATACCAATTCTGCTTTGGAGTTGTGGTTTTTTTGTTGTTGTTTTTTGTTTTCTTTCAACTCTGTAGTTTTGTAGAAGCACACCTCATTTCCCTTCACCTCGTAAAATTCCCTTGCACATGTTCCTTGCACAAGTCTTGAGTCTTTCAGAAAGCTGCAAGGACCAGGAGACCTGCAATGACTGTCATGTGTTATGTGGCAATTCCTTCGTGCCATGCTGCCTCTTGGGTCAGATCCAAGCTGGGTGGGCAGCTGGATCTCAGGATGACCTTCTGGTCCTGACTGCAGCAGTGCCTTCTGCTTCGCTTCCTTCCTGGCAGTGACAGAGGTGGCTGGGTGGTCCCTGAGCCAGCACAGTGCTGCTGCTGGTGCCTTGCATGAAAAAAGGAGCAGCATTTGTATTCTGGTAAGCTCCCTGCAGCCACAAATGGGCACTTCTCCTCTGCCAGACTTTTGGCACACTTATTTCCAGTGTTTGGTTTCACAGTCTGTAGGTTATCTGCCATCTCAGGGTGTGGTTGAACCTCAGGAAAGATTTAGCTGTTTACAGTAGGCTGCTTAATAAATCTGCTGTGGGGCTAAAGGGATGATAAAGATTTTCAGTTTAAAATAGTAGTATAAATTATAGGAATGGATCTTTCTCAATCTGTCACCTCCTAGGGTCTGAGGACAGAAAGAAATGCCCAGATCACCTAGTCTGGTGTTCTGCATAGCACATACACTGCAGGACTTGTTGAGTAGAGTCTTCATATCAGGCTGAGAAATCTCTTAAACAGCTCTCTGATCTCATGGATGATACTACTGGGGAAAAGAGAAATAAAGACATGACAGTGCTGTGAATGTCACCAGCTTTGGCTTCCATCAAGAAGAGTCTGTAATATCTTCATTGACACCACGAGCCTGGAGGGAGTGTTCCATAGGAAGGTATGTATGGAGGCAGTTCATTTGATCTAGATCTGGGGACAACCTGTCCGAGCTTTTCCTTTTGTTCCCCACCACTTCCCTCTCTGTAACCTGTTTTGTTGGCCGTGGGGTGAACCAGTTCAGGGACCTGCTGCAGATGAAAACCTCAAACAAACAGAGAAAGGCAGGTGAACTGCCAGCACGAGCAACTCCCTGAACTATCCCACAGCTTAATAATGCTACAAGTGCCAGGGGGACTGGTCTGATGACTAAAGAGATTCAGTTCCTGTGTTCTGTCAATATAAGGCATCTTTTTTTGGTCCTTTAGTCACGTCTCTTCTTTAAATCCTCTTCAATTTATTAACATGTTTTGAACTGCTGATTTCAGAGACTGCTCATTACAGTAAGGGAATGTGCCAATGCAAAGTAAAATTCCTTTTTCCTGTTCTCTGTGTTTTCTGTTCCTCTGTACAAGGCTTCCACTGGCAAGTTCCAGGGAAGTGTCACTGGAGTTTATGTGCAGCAGGACACCACCTGTACTCAAGTCAAAATGCACAGCAGTGTATAAGGTGTTTTCTTCCAAAACATGATGCCACAGTTCAATTTCTAACAACTAACTTGCCTTAAAAACCAAAGGAAAACCAGCACAAGAGGGTCTATGTTCCATGTGCCAGCTTTCCTAAATTACCTGTTTGTTTTTAACCACTGTCTTCAACCATAAAGAGCTTATGTTTTTTCCAGTCCTTTGTAGCTTACCCAGAGTTCTGAGAGTTCCTGAGGAGGCTGCATCAGTAATTACGTGGGCTCAGAAAGACAGCAGCTGTAAATTGGCCAGATCAGATTAAAAAATGTACTTGTTGCTCATCTTTTTTGTATTAGTCTCAGAAGGGAAGCTGTTCATTATTCTCAGCAGACCTGCAGAGCAAAAGAGTTAAACTTCTTGAACTAACAAGCCTCCAACTTCATCTAGCAATGAATCAATACATTTTTTTCATGTCGGTCCTAATAAAATGAAATAACTTCATTTTAACCATGCTGACTACTTTGTGTTTGTTTTCCTTGCCTTATTGAATGTACACAATGCAATTAGTACTGCATTTAGAATTTACAGCTTTTTGAGCTATTAAGGTAGTAATAGCCTTCTCTTTCCCTACTAGAGTTGATGCCTATGTCTCTAGCAGCTATGCAGCTATCAGTATCTTGTCCCACAATATACTGGACAACTGAGTCCCATTGATCTAGGTAAAGTGTGCTGTCACTGCAGGATGTACATAACAATTTCACAAAAAAACCATGTTCTCTCTTTTCCATTCAGGACTTCACACCTACATTTATTTGCTGAAATGGTAACCTGGGATTTACAGATGTAAACAATACAGTATTTTTAAAGGTTTGTGTTTTTTAACAGGTAATTAATGGGAATGGATACTATATTCACTAGTCTTCAATATGACAATTAGTCAACTCTGTCCCTCATAATTTTATAAGTAGAGAGGAAGCATTTGAAGATGCTTTTCCTGAAGGAAGTAAATGTTGCTGACATGGTAAGTTACAGATCTTCCATTGAGATTTCTATTAGGATATTACATACCAATGTCCAAAGAACACCTGGAGAATGTACCAGAGGACTTTCTCAGATCTTTCCCAGCACCATTTTGACAGATCTAAAGTTGCTTCTTTGTCATACTCAATTATTTATGCTTTTCCTAATCTGTGTTTAAAGAGTCACCTAAGAACATTGCTGATGTGCATTTTGGAGTACTATGCACATGGCACATAACTCACTCCTTTGCTCTTACCTGGACTTGGTGATCTTGGAGGTCCTTTCCAACCTCAATGATTTTATGACTATGACTTGTGCCCTCTCTACTTGGTATTTGCTTTTCTTGAGGCCCTGGTTCCAACATGTTTCTGATATGTACAAATTAGAATGGGAAACAGAGGAACAACATGGCAACACAGCTTTGACAAAGGTGTGTGGCCAGGTACACGTCATCAGTGATGACTTTGCTGCTCCTGGGGACTCCATGCTTTGCCCACCCACCCCACAAACTCTTGGTGTGTGGAGGTTGATACTGTCTGGATAAACAATAAACACCATTACTAGTAGTAGGTGGCAGTGGTTTCTCCCATACTTTGTGTTCATCATTTGTTCTTCTCAAGAGAATGCTCTGTTGTAGCTTTAAATATGATCTTGACTGTAATTCCCTCACTATAACCTATACAGTAGTTCTCACCATTTTCCCCTTGGTAAACAGATTAATGTTCTTCCCATATATTCATTTGCAGAATTAGATGGCATAAATTTAGAGGAACAAATGCTGCTATAGATTATCATTTTTAGACAATGTGAAAGTACATTCAATGCCAATTTTTATATCAGCAAATGGGAATAAAAGAGTCACAGGCTGAAATCAGCAGGTTGTTCCTTTTATATAGAACAAGAGAATATTTACTTCTAAATAACTTGGTTTAAATATATCAAGGAAGTCTTCCTGAGGTCAGAGCAGCTGTCTTCTAGGATGGCAATTGCTTAATACTGAATGCTTTCCCCCAGATCAAGTTATCTATCACAAAGACATTTCACAAACAGAAAAAGGCAGAACACAGGACAATAGTTTCAAAATTATAAAATCCTCCACCTCTTCCAGCCTTTTCTCAAGATACTGTGAAATGTGTTGCTCAGTCTGTAAATACCCTTGCCACTGTATATTATGTAACATACAGTATGTACTATTAAATATAATATTTATATGATACATTTTCCCTTGGAATGCAGAAGAATTATCTCAGTCAAATTTCATGAACCTAACAGAGTAGTCTTCAGGTTTACTGGTCCAGCTAACACCTGCATCCCACATCATCTTCATGGCATCTAGCAAATTCAAGTGCATAGACAGATGCATCTACTTAATTCCCCTTCTGTTAAAGTTCCCTTTCTGACAATAATTTTTGTTTATTCTCTTCAGCTGTAAATGGAATAATAGTTACACCATCAATGGGTGGGCGTGGGGAGCTTTTGGTGAATTGCATTGATGAAAAATGCATCTGACAGACAGACTTAGGAATGTAAAAACAGAGAGCTGAGTAAAATAAGGCCTGGTTGGATGGAGCTTTAAGTGACCCGGTCTGGTGGGAGATGTCCCTGCCCATGTCATGGGGGGATGGAACTAGATGATCTTTAAGGCCCTTTCTAACCCAAACCGTTCCCTGATTCCTTAAAAACTGGCAGTGCCTCCAACTGTGCTGGATTAAACCAAGGGGCCTAGTGATACCAACTGCAGAGGAAGCAGTGTTTCTCCCAGCTGCCTGTCTGGAATGAAATAGAAAACTTGTCTCAGATACGGGAGCTCAGACCAGAGCCTTTCCTTGCCTGATCTGAGCAGGAATTTGGGTGGGCCCTTGTAAATTAGTGCCCAGGCCAGGTCACTAATGAGTGTCTGCAGTCTTACCAATCCACTTTAAAGGCTTGCAAGGGTAAGTTCAGGTGCCTTTTCTGTGAAACCTCTAACCAGGGTCACTGTACATTTGTGCAGGGTGCAGGTTTTGCATGATCATGAGATGCTTTCTAGCCCAATGCAGAAACTCTACTGTTAGGGAACTGCCTGGGGCTGATGGGCAAGAGCTCCTCACAGCATGGTAACCTCTCCCATCTCAGCTGAGAGAGGAGGAGAGGTCTCTTTGCATGAGCCTCTCTGAGGAGGCACAACCTGTTTTATATTGGCAAGAAGGTTTCCCTGGTCACTGGAATGGATGGGACTGGGATGAAAAGGCTGAATGGACTTGTGCAAGCAGCACCCAGGATCTTTGTTTATGTTGGGTGTGATTGTGCCAGCATCCATTTCCCTTCCTCTCTCAGCACATTGGGAACAAACACAGATTTCAAAGGAGAAGAAAGATCAATGAGTGTTATTAACTATGTGCTTATTTTTAGGAAGAAAATCAGAACTGCACATTTCATAAGGATGAGTGCATACACAGGCATCTAGCTCTTAGCATAATTCAGAGTATGACCACTGAGAGGGCACCATGGTCATGATAGTCCAGCTCATGCATTCCAGTTTGCTCTAACAGGAAGAAAACATGCACAGGGATTAGGGGACATTTTGCAATGCCATTGCTGCCCCTATTTTTTTGTCTCTTGCTGGAATTATGTTTGTTGTTTGGTTTTTTTGTTTGGTTTTTTTCCCTGGAGTGTAATGGTTTGAGAATATGGAACTAAAGGATGGTTTACAGACTCTGAGAGAGGTGGAACAGAGAGGGGCCCATTCCCTCCCATTCCCTGCCCATACTCCAGGAAGCTCAGGCAGACCCCAGCTCCTCCTCTCCTTCGCCCGCTCCTCGCTTCGCCATCTCTCCCCCTGCTCTCCAGAATCCACATCCATCGGGTGCTGGGAAGAGCCGTGGAGCCCTCTCCTGAGTCGTCCCTGCTGCAAGGGGCCCTGGGGCACCTATCCGTGCCAGCATCGAGATCGGGTTGTGATTTATGCATTTATATTTTTGTTCTTTATCCCCCACTGGTTACTCTGCTTCTCCGGTTCTAGTAAACCTCTTTCAGTTTTAATTTCCAACTTTAAACCTCTCGTCTTTTTTCTTCTTTTACCTTCTCTGGGGTGGGTGGAGGGGGAGTGGTAATAAGGAAAAGTCTGTTCTCTGGTTTTTGGGCCGCCCAAAGGGCTAAGCCATGACGCTTAGGAAAATGGAGGAGCATTCCCCACCGTTACCAGACGACAGAGAGTAATTTCCAACTCATCAGCTACATTTTAGGTGAGGTAGATCTGAAGTGCCTGTCCTCTTGTAAATTACTAGTTCTTTCTATCTTTTTCAGGTGACAAAATAGTAATTTTTTTCCTCAGAAGTAGTAACATGCTCAGTTCTTTCCTTGTCAAGGCCTTTTCTGGGATGCATGTTGACTCAGGTTTCTCCTCAGAAAAAGCAAAGCTCATGGGAGAAATAAAAGGTTTATACAAGTGCAGTCCTGCATAACCCTTTTGTCTTATTGGACAGCCAAATATCAGAGAAAGAGAGACATGAAACAGAGAAAAAGAGAGGAAGGTACTCATACAAATCCTGAGACTGGCCAGATATACATTTGACACTTTATTTCTGTAGAGAAGCAGTAAGGACATTTAGAAAGCCATACATACTGAGAAATGCAAAGGCCTGCAAACAGCCTGTACAATGAATTCTAGCAATGGCAAGGGGAACAGGGACACACTGATCATTCAGTCTGATGACAAACAAATCACTCTGCCAGTAGTCAGATTTGAGGTGGCTTTGTCTGCAGATGCCAGGGATGCATGCAGTCATTATCTAATGGAACTTAAGTGTTACTGTTTGCAAAGTGTCCCAATATACATAGCAACATCCCTGGTACAGAAATCAGACAAAGGGCCACAACTTTGTATTCCAGTGTTTCAGCAGAGACTCAAAGTCTGTATAAAGCACAAGCAAGCAGACAGCAGCGTGCACAGTACCAACATGGACTCCAGTGTCCCCACGGTTGTGTGATGTGAGTGCACCAGGTATCCTTGGTGTTCCCTCTTTGTGTGCACTGAGCTCCCGGGATGGCAGGTGCACTCTGTGGGTGTCCACATTGGCCCAGCCACATCTGGAGCACACGTTGTGGTTTGTCACTCCAGACCAAATGCTGATCTGCAGTTCTCAGTGACCCACAGTTGCAGGTAAAGGAATGACAGGGAAATGGTAAAAAAACACAGAGTCAGGTCTTGACATCTGACATTTCTCCTTGTTGAGTGCGTTGGGATTTTTTATTTTGTTTTTTAAAAAAAAAGTATTTCAGGATTTTTTTCTCATTTAAACCCCAACTTTTTTGCCATGGTGCTGAGCTCTGAGCAGATGGAAGTTTAATTACTTGGGGCAGCAGTTGCTGAGGGTATCAGGCGAGGCTTTGCTCACCAAGAAATGATGGCATTGCCTCTGGAACACCTCAGCAGCCACCTAGAAGAGCTGCACCTGAATTTCTGTGTTCTGCTGACTCCTGCACAATCACTGCAAGATCTGCAGATAAGCCATGCAATTTCTTTCCCATGTTATGGCTGGCACTTGAATTTTTCCTTCTGAAAGGGGCTCATCCCCATTAGACATCATACAGGGCTCAAGTATAAAAATTATTTGAGGCTATTTAAGTGTGTAGGGATTTGAGAAAAGCTGGTTTCAAATGCCAGTTATTTCTGGCAGAAAGGGGTGTGTTCGTATCCGTCCAGACAGAGCTGAGCTGCAGGAGAGGCAAGAAAGAAATGTTATAGGTGGCTAATCTGGAGTTACTAGTCTGGAGTTCCTAACCTGGTGGAAACTGCAAGGTAGACACATCTGAGCAAGAATGATAAAGAGTATTCTGCTGTGTGCTGCATACAGGAACCTGAGCAGACCAAAGACCAGCAAAGGGTGCTCCTTTCATGTATGGAGCAAGTGGTTTCAGCATCTCTCTGTCAAGTATGAGCAGCTGTAAATAAAAATACAGTGAAGCACAGTGGACTCCTGTCTGCTACCTGCCTGCATCTTCTTTTAGAAATGTGTAGAGACACACGTGATATGTAGCTGTATTCTAATAGCAGGCCAAGACCTCTCTGCAGCTTATTTGAAGCACTTTTTAAAGTGCAGTGCTTTGTTCCTGTATCAAAAAGGCAATGCAGCTGTGCTTGCATTATCCACCTTCTTGACACCTACTCAGAATTGTCAGGTAACTTGTGTGACAAGCTACCATTCTTCTTTTGGATTAATAATTATCTTTCTGTCATTTCTTTCCTATTCCATATACTCTCTCAGTATATTTCTCTTACTGCAGGATGCAGGTGGTAAGGCAAGGGGATATAACTTCTGTCGTTTTTTCTGCTTTTTCATCAAAGTAGCTGAAGAATCACTGTAAGACTAGTCTTACGAAATAAAATTAAATTACTGTCTCAAAGAATCACCCTAGTTGCTGAGATTAGGTTCCTTCAGCTGCTCTAGTTTTCTCATTCACTGCTAAGAGAAGTTGCCATCCATATTGCCAGGCCCAAATGCTCAAATAACATTTTTTTAAAATTGTGGCTTAAGCACAATAAAATAACTTTTTTTTTTTTCCCCCTAATTCCCTGTAATGGCAATACAAGGAGAAGACCAGTATGTGGTTATCTGTCCCAAGAAATCAAGCAGTGTTGCCTGAAAAGGCCAAAAGATGCACAGCAATAAGTGTGCTTAGCAATAGCCCACAGATAAAACAGTTAAACCCCAGAGAGGAAGAATATGACTGAGCAGGCAGAGTGGTAGCTGTCCCTTGGATAGGTATCATGTCAAAATACTTGCCCATAAAGGTCTAAGGAGCAACTTGAGTCTTTTCTTTCTACACTCAGAACCACAGGAGTCATTTCCCATGAGGAAAAGTTACATTGCCTATGAAACACTTCAGAAACCAGCTAGAAGAGCTGCACCTGAATTTCCATGCTCTGCTGACTCCTGTACATAAGACGTTCAGATCATCTGTGGATATTCTTTGCCCTGTTATGTCATTTTTCCTTCTTAAAGGAGCTCAGCCCCACTACACATTGTACAGAGCTCAAGTATCAAAATGACTGAGGCTATTTAAGTGTGTAGAGCTTTGAGTAAAGCTGGTTTCAAAACTCTAGTTATGACTGACAGGAGTGTGTTCGTATCAGTACAGACAGCTGAGCTGCAGAAAAGGGAAGAAAGGAATGTTTCAGGTGGCAAGTTTAGATTTATTAGTCTGGAGTTCTTAACCTACTGGAATCTGTAAGCCTTTCATGTTTGAGCAAAAATGACAAAAGGAATATTCTGCTGTGTGTTCCATACAAGAACATGCCTGAGTTCATGAGCCTTCTTCTGTAGAACCACACATAGTTTACAAATAGACAGATTAAAAAGCAGAGTTGTTCCATAAGCAGGAAATCAAATGAGGCCCAGACATCCAGTATAGATGGAGACACAGATATTCCACCCAGCCTCTACCCCATCATAATAACCCCAGCACTTCTTCACATCCCTAGTGCACCCCAAGGCAACAAGAGGCAGCAGTGCTGACCTTCCCCTAGACAAACGCATGGGCTGAGGCACCCACAGGTTCTTCAGATTTTTTCTTAGCCTGGCCAGTAGCCTGGAGCTCCTTTCCACCCAGGCACCAGTGTTCATTGCAAGGGTCTTTGAAACCCCCTCCTGTCTTCCAGTTTGGTTTGAGATGGGTCAACCAGACAAAAATTTAACAAGGAAAGGGGGTGTGTGTCTAAAGAACAGTTAGTGAGTTCTTATTTTCTAAAAAAAGAGGTAAAATGCACACTCAAAATCTTAACACTACCAAAACTAAATTAAAATTACTGGAACAAACTGCTGAAAGAACATGAAGCAACTATTTTCTAAACTTGAAAACAACTAAACCAGAACTCCTAAAATTGTTCCTANATGAGAGCCCTGGAGAAGACCAGCAGGCAGGAAGGGCTGGCAGCACTGAAGGAGTGAGTGTGGCGAGAAGCCTGCTCCTTGCACAGGGACTGCAGAGCCTGGGACTTGCCTGGAGAGCGATGGCCTCGTGGACAAAGCCCCGTGGGGCAGGAGGTGTCAGGCAGACTCACGGGAAAGTGATGATGCAGGAGCCGTGGGACCAGGTGAGGACAAGGGACTTGCTGCTCTTCCCTTCTTCCTCTTGAGCTCCATCCCCAGCCACCCCTGTCCTGCTGCAGAGCACCTGGAGCTGGTCCAGGGCCAGGACGAGCTTGGGGCGCGGGGCTTCGCCACGTCTGTAAAGAAGTGTGACAGGAGGTGACCCTGAGGCGGCCGAGCCCAGGGGCTTCCCTCTGGCATCCACCTGCCATGGGCATGGCCATGAGGGCATCCCCCAGCAGGGTGCCAGGGGCCCGGGGCTGCTCCTTGGCTGTCCCTGGCCTTGTGCCCTGTGCCAGGACCAGGGCTTGGGAGCAAAGGCATCTGGGCTCCAGGAGTCTTACTCGGGCTTGGCGATGATCAAAACATCGCTCAAGAGGAAGAGGTCCCTTTCCCTCGTCCTATGGCCCCGGGTCACCCTCACGCGCTGGCAGAGCAGCACCTCGGGGGAGTGGACGGGCACGCGCTCCCGCTCGTTCCTGCAGAGCAGACGGTGTCGGGCATGAGGAAGGCGGCTGCTGCGGGGCCCCAAGGGCTGTGCCGGCGTGTTCCCGGGTCACGGGGGGAGCCTACCTGGAGCCGAGGCTGCAGTTCAGCTGCCCCATCCTGAAAGCACCTGGAAAAGCCTCGCCTGGGACACACTGGTGGGCTCAGGGCCGTGCCCAGTGGCCCAAGTGATGCTGCCAAGGGGGTGGTGATGCCACAGAGAGCTGCTGGGCAAGAGCGTGGCTCTCCCCAGTGCTGTTCCCTGCCTGCACAACCAACACTCGCTGTAGGCACTGTGCCCCTTGCAAAGGGTGTCACCACTGGGACTCCAACGGCAACGGGTCAACAGGGCCCTTGGAAAACAGAATCATGGAACCGTGGAACCATGGAATGCACTGGGTTGGAAGGGACTTTAAAGGCGACATAGTCCAGTCACCCTGCACTGAGCAGAGACAGCTTTAAACCGATCAGGTTTAGAACCATGTTGGTTGGAAAAAGACTTTGAGGATCATCAAGCCCAACCCTTAACGTAGCCCAGTGCCCAGTCACCACTAGCCCATGTCCCTGAGCACCAGGGACACGTATTTGAAATACCTCAAGGGATGAGTCCAGCACCTGCCTGGGAAGCCTTTTCCAGGGTCTGGAAAGTCTTTTGGTGAAAAAATCCTTCCAAGGAGCAGATCAAAAGAGTCCCTGGCACAACTTGAGTCCATCTCCCTCTTGTTCTCCAACTTGTTACTGCAGAAGAATTAGTTAAGTGTCTTTACTGGATTAAAAAAATAGTCTTCTTTTAGAAACAATGTTTTATTGCAGATTTTAATTTTCTCCATTCTGTTACATCTGCTTTTTTACACCTTAGCAATGCTTGCTTACTTAGGACTTGCTCTTGTTTGAGATGGTAGGGTATCTTTGTGTTGAAGAGGAACTGGACCACCCCCTTTGTCAGTCAAATACCACACTACATTCTCATTTCCAAAATGTTTGCAGTTTGCCTTTACTTAGTAATGAAAATTGTCAGATTTTGTGTATTGCTCCCCTACAGCTGCTGGAACCCTGTATCAATCTGAAGGGGCGTGGCCCAGCATTACTTTGTGCAGTTGAGCTAAAAATCTGTGCCAAATTGTATCCCAGCCCAGGAATGAGTATAGCAGGGATGACTGACTTTACGTACATTGTCTGCAGGTGGTTATGACCAATGGCAAGGAAAATGAGAAGAAGATAGGCAGCTGATCTTTCTAATCTTTGACATTTCAACACATAAGACTAGACACTGTATGTGGGGAAGCAGATAAGAGTAGACCCTTGTTGAAGAAAATTTGCACTTTAAACTTCATGTTCATGTGCTGCGAGATTCGTGGGTTTTTATTGCTTTTTAGAATGCCACAAGAGCTAGACCTGTCCAAAAAATAGTTTTAAACCTCTCCTGCCCCAGCTTTGATCCTTACTGTCTGGTAATAAAGTAAAAAGACATTTCAGTCTGCTGATTTCCTCTTTTTTTTCTTGAGAATCTTTAAAACAGGAAGAGATTCCCCTGTTTAAAGAGATTGCCTGATATAGTAAGAAAGTCTGACAACCTTGGAGTAATCTTGCATCACTCTTCATTTGAAGAATACCATTTTTATATTCACCCTGGAAAGTAATTTCCTGGGGAGAAAAGCTAGGCCTGCTTCAGAAACAAATAAATGCAGGATGCTGCAAAATTCATTATTGTAACAAATTCTCTACTGATGACTGTAATATTTGTGTAAAACTTTTTTGAGTGATAGAATGCTCTGGGCAAACTGACAAGTGTCCACCTCTTATGGACCTTCTATTACACTCCTAAACATTCACTGATTAACATTCTGGTGACCTAGGTAACTGATCATATATATAGTTTAATGTCTGTATAAAGGAATAAATCACTTAAAAATGCAATGAAATACTTCTGCTTCAGCATGGACCTTTTAAATCAGGTGGAAATAATGAACTTCAGGATGATTTATTGAAGAGATTGCTCTTTCAGTTGGATTTTGAATAATCTACATGACCTCTTCCAAAGAGTATTGATCACTGCAGTTGGAATGGAGACAGGATGACCAAGATAGTGTTATTCACTTTTGCTACCACCCAACAGACGTTCTGCCTCAGTACATCTTTGCGTGTGTGATTTATTTTCACTGGCATATATCTAATTAGGCAGTCATAGTTGGAATGCCATCTTCCTGAATACAAGGGGTTTATAACAGGTAAGCTCTCACAGATCAGATCTTTCCATCTTCTGCAGCACATAATACTGAAACTTCAGTTGTTGGTTGGTTGTCAGATTTCCTGATGAAATCGTAACACCACAGGACATTAAGAATGCATGTAAGGTGCTACTGGTTTCCAGTTAGCAAATATAATGTCTACAGTGGATACTGTAGGTGTAATAATCTCCTTTCTCTGGGAAACAATCATTTGTTGATTAACTTGGATGTAAAAAGAATCATAAATTTGAATCCACATAACAAAGAGGATGCTCTTTGTACCACTTGTTGACTTCACAGGTTTTGGTGGACAAATAGGCCTAACTTCTCTTCTGGCAATCAGTAGAAAACTGTTACCATTGCCTTAGAAGAGCAGACTGCCTTGTTCATATTGTGAAAAGGAAATGGGAGAAAGGGAAGAAAAAAAGAGAAGAAAAAACCCTAAGAATATGGGAGTGGCTTGGCTCTGCTTTGCATCTGATCAGCACCTGATCACCATCTGAATTCCTAAGTATTTTTTCTGTGCAGGGGTGCTCTCTGTGCTCTCCTGGTTGGGATGCCAGTGGGATTCAACCCAAACTAAAAGGGCAGCTACAGAGATGGAGATTTCCTATTTACAAGGAGTCACATGGCCAAGAAAATGGGCAATGGGCACAAGTTGCTCCTGGAGAGATTCCAGTTGAACACAAGAGGAAAATTTTTTGCTGTAAGGACAGACAGACATTGGAATGATCTCCCAGGGGAAGTGGCTTTGGAAAGTTTTAAGTCTCAGCTCGACTGGGTGCTGAGACACAGAAACAATAATATTGGAAAGGATGGAAGAGATGATCCTTGAGATCCCTTCCACCCTGACATTCTATGATTCTATGAACTAGCTAGTGAGCAGGACAAGAGGTCTAGGTAGTAGAAAGAAATCTAGGGGCTGATTATTGGAGAGACTGGTGACTGGGGACCAGATACCAGAGGGGCTAGAGGCTTATGCCAGCTACTGGAGAGATGTGTGTGTGTGTGTGTGTGTGTGTGTGTGTGTGTGTGTATTCCTTTTGGGAATACACATTTACCCTCATGTCCACACAAACAGAAAGAAAACACCTGGGTCCCAAATCCCTGTTGGTTTTGCTTCCCCTTGGATGAGACTGCACACACAGAAGTTGTGCTGATTCCCATATCCTTTCCCTTCCCTGTTCCTTAATTTCTCATGATCCAACTTAGTATGATAATTCAAAATAAATTCTGCATCTTCATATAGGATTTTAGTCTCAATGCTGGGTAGGGAGTGTCTGCAGTCTGAAATTTGTTGTAGCTGTGCCTGTGTTGCTGCTAGGAGTGCAGGCCCTGGAATATGTTAAAGCATGAGATATGCAATGTTCCAAGTGTTTGTCCTTGTGCCTCTATATAACCTTTCTTCAGAAAGTTTTAGAGGTTGTGTTGAACTATTTTAATTTTTTTTTTAGTGAGATACACTGAAGAGTGTGCAGACACATTCAGTGCTGTAGAATTTCCATGCCCTCAAAAATTCCTGAGTGTACTAGTTTTATTGCTTTTTTTTTTTTTTAAATACCTGTTTAAATAGCTCTGTATCACTGAGATCTTTCTCTCAGGGATGCTACTAGCAGTTATTTCAGTTGTTAGAATTTTAAATCTGTTATTTCTTAAAAAGGTAAAGGAGGGGAAACCTTCTGTGGGAGGCCACTGGTCTGTTTTCACAACTGGTAGTGATCAAATTATCTGAGTAAGGCCTTACAAGCCACAGGACTAATCTCAGCTTCTATGGAAGTAAAACAATACTTTGAGAGTCAGTCTTTGATGAAGCAGCACATAAGTCTGGAAAACTGTTTTTTAGAAAATGATGAAAAATTTATGGCGCATAATCTGGTGGGGTTTTTTTGAATGATAATGTGAAGACATTTTCAGCATTATCTTTAGGACTGTACTGTTTTTGTAAATCCACTTGTAACTTGCAGGAGTTAATGAAAATCATAGAATCAGAGTATCATAAAATGGCCAGGGTTGGAAGGGACCTTAGAGATCATCTAGTTCCAATCTCTCTGCGTGGACAGGGGCACTTTTCACTGGGCCAGGCTGCTCAAGGCCCCATCCAGCCTGGCCTTGAACACCTCCAGGGCGTGGGCAGCCACGACTTCTTTGGGCAACATGTTTCAGCAGCTCAGCACCCTCACAGGAAATAATTTTTTCCCAATGTCTAACCTAAATCTCCCCTCTTCAAGTCTGCTTGTCTCCAAGCTGAACAACCCCAACCCTCAGTCTGTCTTCATAGGGACTTCATAGTCTGTCTTCTTCTCTGATCATTTTAGTGGCTCTCCTCTGGATGTGTTCAAGGACTGTTATGTCCTTCTTATGTTGGGCACTCCAGAACTGATGACAGCACTTGAGGTATTCAAATGTTTATTTGGTACTTCAGGAGTTTATTTAAGACTTCAGGAGCCCCTGCAGGTTGCATAAGGCCCAGCTGGGACTGTCTTTCCACTCAGTTGCTGCTGAGACAGTCTGCTTCTCTCAAAGTGAAGCTCTGAATGAGTTTCCCTCTACATATCGACCACCAGACCTGGATGACCAGAGCAGACAAAGAAAATAGGTCAGTTTATAAAGTGACATTAGAGCTCTTGCACCTCCCAGTGTCACCGAGGCACTTCTGTGAGGCAGGAAGTTTCTACACTCTCTCATCAGGCAACTGCAGCAGTGAAACCCCTGCTTCCATCTGTGGCTTGTCATGATATGGTTCAGTTTTGTAATCATCTTCATTATCCTCATGTGCTGTTGATCAAAGCTGAAGCTTTCTGCTGTGATGGTTCTTCATTAGGTTTACATTATTTAATTGCTTTCCAAAGGGTCTTGGGCATGACACTGATGAATGTTACACAGGCCTTCTGTAATATAAAACTGTTCTTAATTCTGTGTTTAAATATTTAAAGATATTCATCAAAGCGATTCAGGTACTTCAACAGTAATAAGTATTTTATTTGTTCTGAAGGTACTTAAGCTTGACTGCATTTTAATTTCAGCTTCTTGTCAGCCTTTGATTTGCTTGGGATACCAGTAAGAAAAACAAAGTTGTTAACCTAGTGAGGCCTTACTTAGAAATCAAAATGTGTGTAATAAATTGCAGGCTTTTGTCTTTGCTACCAAACAGTGTCAGAAAGATTCTGTATGAGTTGGTTTTTTTTTTTTTATAAACACTAACTAAAATTCAAATAAGGAGGCAAACAATAGCCACCAGAGAAAAAAATTTCTGTAACAAAGAGAATAAATGACAATACCTGATCTTGTTTGCTTCAAAAATAATATATTTGATCATGGAAGACTTATGTTAACTTATTTTTACTACACCACTTATTTGCATTGGTAATGGCTGGCATCTGCTATTCTTATGTAGATTAATATATATCTTATTTTCTACATTTTTCAGGTTTTTTATTGGCACAGTGAACAGAATGAGGTGCTGCTCATAATAGAGGTTACTTTTTGTAATTAGAGGTTCAATTAAATTTTCTGAGAAACGAAAATACAGAAAATAATAATAATTGAAGGTGTTCAGAAACTAGAAAAAATCTGATTGTGTGAGGGAGGGGGAAATCAGTATATTTCAAAAGAACAACAGATAATCAAGGAAATCATGTTTTACTATTGCAGTCTAAGAGTCTGAGGATCTCTATACTTTTCTCTTCTCAATAGTCTATGGTATGGCAACAGAGCCAAGAGGTTTAGGCCTTTCCCACTGAAGGGGATGAAGTATGAAAGCACAGCAAGATAAGAGAAATACTGACTAGTAGCCACTGTGGTGGGCAGAAAAGTAGGGGTTTTCTTTCCAAATCAGAAAAAACAATTACATCCTCAGTTCTTTCCTTCTGAAGACCTTTGCTGGGATGCAGGTTTCTACTCAGGTTTACCGTTAAAAAAAAACAAACAAAAAAAAAGCTCCTGGGTGAAAGAACACTTTTATGGAAGAGCAACCCTTGCATAACCTTTTTGTCTTCCTGGACAGCCAAATATCAGAGAGAGAGAAAGAGAAGTGAAACACAGAGGAGGAGAGAGAAAGGAACTCATACAAATCCTGAGACTGGCCAGACATCCATTTGACATTTTATTTCTGAAAAGAAACACTAATAACTTCTAGAAAGCCATATATACTTAGAAATGCAAAGAAGAAATATTTTTTTTAAGGTGCAGTTCCTGTGTGAATCACAACAGTCCGTATATAAACCAGTCAAGCACCAGAGAGGAAGAGTATGACTGAGCAGGCAGAGTGCAGTGGTAGCTGTCCCTTGGATAGCTGTGCTGTCAAAATACTTTCCTATCAAGGACTAAGGATGAGCCTCCTGCTCCTGAACTCAGAACCCCATAGTTTGCAAGGAAAGAGCTTAAAAAACAGAATTGCTCCATAAGCAGGAAATCAAATGAGGCCCAGACATCCAGTATAGATGGAGACACAGATATTCCACCCAGCCTCTACCCCATCATAATAACCCCAGCACTTCTTCACATCCCTAGTGCACCCCAAGGCAACAAGAGGCAGCAGTGCTGACCTTCCCCTAGACAAACGCATGGGCTGAGGCACCCACAGGTTCTTCAGATTTTTCTTAGCCTGGCCAGTAGCCTGGAGCTCCTTTCCACCCAGGCACCAGTGTTCATTGCAAGGGTCTTTGAAACCCCCTCCTGTCTTCCAGTTTGGTTTGAGATGGGTCAACCAGACAAAAATTTAATATTGAAAGGAAGGGGATGTCTAAAGAACAGTTAGTGAGTTCTTATTTTCTAAAAAAAGAGGTAAAATGCACACTCAAAATCTTAACACTACCAAAACTAAATTAAAATTACTGGAACAAACTGCTGAAAGAACATGAAGCAACTATTTTCTAAACTTGAAAACAACTAAACCAGAACTCCTAAAATTGTTCCTATATAGGCTTGAGGGGAGGAAAGGGAGCCTAAGACACTACATTTGTAACAAATACTATAAAAGTCTATCCAAACAAGCATAAAGAATGACTTTTGTCACTCTTTATGCTATTTTATTCACCTAGCTGAAAATACACTCTAGACTAATCTTGTGAAACAAAACAAAACGAGATTACTAGAAGAAACTGACGTAAGAACTTGAAACGACTATTCCCTAAATTCCAAAATGACTAAACAAGAACTCCTATCATTGTATCTCTACAGGTTTAAGGGGAGGAAAGGGAGCTAAGGCTGTTTAGCATAAATGCAGTCCTTCATATCAGTGAAGTCTGCTGGCCAGAGCAGAAGGGCACCGGGTGTCTCTCCTTGCAGCTGCCGAGGTGGTGCTGGGGCTGCCTCGTGCGCCTCGAGGCCCAGGTGTCAGAGCTCATCCAGGGAATCCAAGCATGGAAAAGAAGATGGCACCTGAAAGGAGAGAGTCAGGAATTGCTGAAGAAACCATGAGAACAAGAGGAACAAGAGTGACTTTGTTTTCCAGTCTCCTGCCAGTAAAATGGCAGAAACATCAGTGCTGCTTTGGCCCCTTCTCAAGGCGTGGGGTACCCTCAGACCCTGGCAAATTGACCAGCATGTGAAGTGTCCCCTTGCCAGGCAGAAGGGCTTGGCATGGAGCCCCTTGGAAGCTGGGATGTGCTCTGTTCCAAAGAGCAAGCAAAAATCTGTCTGCCACTGGGTCAAAGAGCCCAACATGGTGAGTCTTGTCACCTTGCTGGGGCATGTGCTCCACCGGGCACAAGCAGAGCTGCAACAAGTGCACGATGAAAAGTGCCAGCAGTGGAGTGGGATGTTTCTCCTGACAGACATGATCTCCCAAGGGAGGTGCAAGCTTCCTCTCTGGGACCATCTCTGTGCACCTTGGAAATAGTTCCCACTATTTCCAAGAGCAGTGTTCAGAGCTTTGAAAGGTAGCCAGCAGTCTCTGCTACACACCTGAGCTTCACGTTCTTCTTGCCCGCTTGGATCTACTTCAAGCCTATGGATCCTGGAGAGCTCTGGATTCACCCTCCTCCTCTTCTGACCCAGTTTCCTGTTGTGCCTGACTCTCCACATGGTTGTTTTCTGAAGAGCCTGGAGGCACCTGCAATGGAAGTGCTGAAGTTAACAGCTGGGGAGGACCTACCTGCCTGACTGCTGCCTGACACAGAGATCCCTTGGATGAGTTTGCTCAGCTAAGCCGAGTCAGTTCCAGTGGGATCACCCCACCAAGTGTGATGGCCAACATGCAGCAGCCTCATCAACCTGCACTTGTGCAGAGCTGCTCAATGTCCTTGCTTGTCCCTGGGGCAGCAGGCCCACTTCCTGAGGGTGGAGGATTTTCCTGTCATGCTGTTTGTGAACCTCACATACCTCGGATGTTTCTCCTTCTGCCTCTGGTGCTGCTGACTCTTCAGCCTCTGCAGTGGCAAGGGCAGCAGCCTCCTCCTCAAAGAGTTCCCTGTGGTGGTCAATGAGGAACTCCACCAGCTGGATGACCTGCACACAGCAAACCATTGGTTTCCAGGGTCTGGCTGAAAACAGATCAAATGCCATTCCCACCCCTCCTCACCCGGCTTCTGAACACAAAGCTGCAGCTGTGGGGCTGCTCTGAGCAGCAGCTCCAACACAGCCTTTCCTGAAGAGAGGAGGCAGCCAGGTGCCTCTGAGCAGCCAAGCTCAGGTGTGCCCAGAAGGCTGGGGCTGGCTGGGGAACACAATGTACCTTGCTTGTCCCCTGCAGCAGCACATCCAGGGGAAGCGTGTGCTCCTGTGGTGGGCTGAGGAGGCTTGGCCCCAGGCAGATGGCCAGGTGGCCAGCAGTCATGCTGGTGGTGTCTGCATTCCTGCTGACGTCTGCAAGCAGGGCCAGCAAGCTCCTGAGGAGCTGGAGGTTGGCCTTGGGCAACTTGCTGGCCACACTGAGGGAGCAGGAACATAACATTACCAAAGTAGATGTTGTCAGCCACACAACTCTCCCAGCCTGAGCTCAGCCAGGACCAGCCAAGGGAAGGCTCCCTGGCCAGCCATGGTCTACAGCAGAGAGACCACCTCTGCTGAGATAGCCCTCCCTGCTCTGCTGGCAACATTCCCTGCCAGGAGCAGCCCCACTGCCTCTGGGAATAGATGCAGGGAGAGAAAGGCTTCCCTGTGCCCCTTCCCTCACACCCCCAGCCCACAGCAGCAAGACAAGAGGTGGCTGACAGCAAACACGGCTTTGTCCACGAGGCCATCGCTCTCCAGGCAAGTCCCAGGCTCTGCAGTCCCTGTGCAGGGAGCAGGCTGCTCGCCACACTCACTCCTTCAGTGCTGCCAGCCCTTCCTGCCTGCTGGTCTTCTGCAGGGCTCTCATCCACTCCTCGAAGAGCTCTTCCTCGAGGAGCTTGGAGGGGATGCAGCGGAGGAAGTCCTGCAATGCCAAGGGCTGTGGCTGAGGCTGAGGCTTTGGCCAGTGCTGCCAGGAGGGAGCACAGGCAGCATCCCCAGTGCTCTGGCTGACTCAGAGCAGGCTCCTGGCTTTGGGCTGCAGCTCTGGCAGGTGCCCATCAGCAGGCACAGAGCCAGGAGCTGCTGGGCTCCATCTGAGCAGGGCTCACCTTCAGGATGGCAGCCAGCAGGTGCACAGTATGGCTCTCGAGGTGGACCTCTGCTCCCCTGTCGAGGGCCTTTCTCAGCTGGCGGCAGGCACGCTTTTCGGCCGCCAG
>JAAWXA010000003.1:39332540-39345499 GCA_038090715.1 Florisuga fusca
ACCCTGTGCTGAACTGGGCTGCATCCAGTTGGCGGCTGGTCACTAGTGGTGTCCCCCAGGGATCAGTGTTGGGCCCAGTTCTGTTTAATATCTTTATTGATGATTTAGATGAGGGGATTGAGTCCATCATCAGCAAATTTGCAGATGACACTAAGCTGGGGGGGGGTGTGGATCAGCTGGAAGGCAGGAGGGCTCTGCAGAGGGACCTGGACAGACTGGAGAGTTGGGCTGATTCCAATGGGATGAGGTTCAACACGGCCAAGTGCCGGGTCCTGCACTTTGGCCACAACAACCCCATGGGGAGCTCCAGGCTGGGCACAGAGTGGCTGAGAGCAGCCAGACAGAGAGGGACCTGGGAGTTTGGATTGACAGGAAGCTGAACATGAGCCAGCAGTGTGCCCAGGTGGCCAAGAAGGCCAATGGCATCCTGGCCTGTATCAGGAACAGCGTGGCCAGCAGGTCCAAGGAAGTGATTTTTCCCCTGTACTCAGCACTGGTGAGGCCACACCTCGAGTACTGTGTCCAGTTCTGGGCCCCTCAGTTCAGGAAGGAGATTGAGGTGCTGGAGCAGGTCCAAAGGAGGGCGGCCAGGCTGGTGAAGGGACTCGAGCACAGATCCTATGAGGAGAGGCTGAGGGAGCTGGGGCTGTTCAGCCTGAAGAAGAGGAGGCTCAGACCCTGGCAAATTGACCAGCATGTGAAGTGTCCCCTTGCCAGGCAGAAGGGCTTGGCATGGAGCCCCTTGGAAGCTGGGATGTGCTCTTTTCCAAAGAGCAAGCAAAAATCTGGCTGGCACTGGGTCAAAGAGCCCAACATGGTGAGTCTTGTCACCTTGCTGGGGCATGTGCTCCACCGGGCACAAGCAGAGCTGCAACAAGTGCACGATGAAAAGTGCCAGCAGTGGAGTGGGATGTTTCTCCTGACAGACACGTTCTCCCAAGGGAGGTGCAAGCTTCCTCTCTGGGACCGTATCTGTGCACCTTGGAAAGAGTTCCCACAGGCAGAGCAGTGTTTAGAGCTTTGAAAGGTAGCCAGCAGTCTCTGCTACACACCTGAGCTTCACGTTCTTCTTGCCCGCTTGGATCTACTTCAAGCCTATGGATCCTGGAGAGCTCTGGATTCNAAGCACCGGGAAGTGCTGATCCCAGAGCCCCTCTCAGCGCTCTCCTCCCACCCCCCACCAGGGGCAGGGGAGAGGCACCGTTTGGGAACAAGGGGCCTGGCTGGGCAGCTCTCTGCTGCTGCAGGGCCGTGGAGATGGGGCCCTGGAGAGAAGGGCCACCCTGTGTCTGTCTGCTCCAAACTCACCGGCCCCATGACCGCGTTCCCCCTCACTGCCGGAGGAGATAGGGGGTGGCTGCTGCTCTGCACCAGCCTGCAAGAAATGTGCTGTGCTCAGCGAGCAGCCCCAGAGCAGAAAGGGCCATCAGGGAACTTCATCACTCCCTGACCCTGTGTTGGAGGGAGGTCGGGACAGCTGAGAGCCCTCCCCAACCCATCCGGACCTTTGCCTGCTCCTCAAGCAGCCTCTCCAGCCTGCTGGTGTTGAGTGTCTTCGCCTGGGAAAGGGGGAGAGAGGAGAAAGTGAGAAGCAATGCACCCAGAGCACTGGGGGGGATGGAGCAGCACCTGGGGGCAGAGGGGAGACAGGAGGGACACTCACAGCATTGAGGCCACGCAGCACCTTCAGCAGGAGTTTGATGGAGGGCAGCTGGGTGACCTTGGCTCCCTCTCCTTCTTCTGGTATTCTGTGCATGGCCAAGAGGCAGAACAAGAGCTGTGTGAGACACACCTCTTCCCTCTCCCACCAGCCCCGGTGGCACCCAGGAGTGGAGCGCAGAGCAGGGGCAGTGGTGAGGACCCCAGAGCCATGTGAAGCAGCTCAGCCAGCTCTGCCCACTGAAGAACTGCCCAGAGGCATGGGGGCATCTGTCCCCTGAGCAGGGAGCAGTGTTTTGTCATGGTACAGCTGGAGGTGGAGTTTCCCCCCCAGGATGTGACCACGTCCACCCCAGGCTTCACTGCCAGGCAGAGCTTACCCGAGGAAGGCGCTGACCCAGAGCTCCTTCAATCCCTGGGAGCTGCAGAAAGAAACAGCCCGAGTGTCCCACTGCACCTGCAGGCTGGGGGCAGGGGTGGGTGCAGGCACAGCCCTGTCCCTTTGGGAAGGCCACAGAGGGAGGACAAAGCCCCGTGGGGCAGGAGGTGTCAGGCAGACTCACGGGAAAGTGATGATGCAGGAGCCGTGGGACCAGGTGAGGACAAGGGAGTTGCTGCTCTTCCCTTCTTCCTCTTGAGCTCCATCCCCAGCCACCNCCTTTGCAAGGGGCACAGTGCCTACAGCGAGTGTTGGTTGTGCAGGCAGGGAACAGCACTGGGCAGAGCAGCACCTCGGGGGAGTGGACGGGCACGCGCTCCCGCTCGTTCCTGCAGAGCAGACGGTGTCGGGCATGAGGAAGGCGGCTGCTGAGGGGCCCCAAGGGCTGTGCCGGTGTGTTCCCGGGTCACGGGGGGAGCCTACCTGGAGCCGAGGCTGCAGTTCAGCTGCCCCATCCTGAAACGCCTGGAAAAGCCTGGCCTGGGACACACTGGTGGGCTCAGGGCAGTGCCCAATGGCCCAAGTGAGGCTGCCAAGGGGGTGGTGATGCCACAGAAAGCTGCTGGGCAAGAGCGTGGCTCTCCCCAGTGCTGTTCCCTGCCTGCACAACCAACACTCGCTGTAGGCACTGTGCCCCTTGCAAAGGGTGTCACCACTGGGACTCCAGCGGCAACGGGTGAACAGGGCCCTTGGAAAACAGAACCATGGAACCGTGGAACCATGGAATGCACTGGGTTGGAAGGGACTTTAAAGGCAACATAGTCCAGTCACCCTGCACTGAGCAGAGACAGCTTTAAACCGAACCATGTTGGCTGGAAAAAGACTTTGAGGATCATCAAGCCCAACCCTTAACCTAGCCCAGTGCCCGGTCACCACTAGCCCATGTCCCTGAGCACCAGAGCTACAGTCTCTTTTCAATGAAAAAACTTTTCCTAACAGGCAACCTAAACCTCCTCTGTCACAGCTTGTTCCCACTTCCTCCTTTTCTGTTGTTTGTTACTTTGGAGAAGAGACCAACATCCACCTCTACTCATCTACAACCTGTTTTCAGGTGGTTGTAGGGAATAATGATGCCTTCACTCAGCATTGTTTTCTCTGAACTACTTTCTGTAGCTTGCTATAATTACTAGTGTTATGCTCCACAGAACAGCTATGTGACCACTAAAATACCTTCACAAGTTCAATCATGCAAAAATATTTTTCATAGAAGTACAATGAAACCTATCCAATTCAAAAAATCAAATAAGGGGAAATGTTCTTCAAATTTGTAGCCTAACGTCCACAATATACAGAAAAGACATAGCTTAGGGGTACATACAGAGAAAATGTATATAATAGGTGTTCTTTACATTCACAGGCTATACTAGAATACCAAATAATTTTTTTCATGGTGGTGAATATTCACATACATTAAATCTCACTTTATTCCTGGTGGTAAGTGGGTAGGGGAGACATGTTTGTACTTTGTTTTCCACTCCAAGACATGCCAATATACACCATAAAACAAGACCATATGCTACCAAAATAGCATACAAATACATTTCCAAAACAAACAGTCCTCTTCTTAGAGTGAAAGATGGAGACCTGTTCACATTACAATTTTCCAATTATAATTTTTTCAGATAGAATATGGAGGATATACACCCAGTATTAAGTTTACTTATACTAACAGATCCTCAGGCACTGGAACTGCTATGCCAACAAAAGTTCCATGGCTTAGTGTCCCCCCTTCAGGAAGGTGGTATCCATCTGCCAACAGGAAATGTTTCCTTCTGTTAGCTGACAGTGATTCTCTGTGGTGGAGCTGTGACTTGGAGAGTGTAATGGAACTCAACCCAGGGGAAGCACAGAAAATTCCATTCCTGAAGTAACTGATGTTGCAAGTTAGTGACACTTTGAGGAGGCAAGAGGAGGGGAGCAGAGCAAAATTTGGAACTAATCTTCTGTTGTGAACCAGATTTTCTATCTGCATTACAAAAATAGTCTGCTTCTTACAAATACATTCTTCTACTGGCATGATTAAAAAAACCAAACAAAAAACAACATACAAACAAACAAAAACAACAAAACGAAACAAAAAAACAGAGATTGAGGCATATAGAACTTCACAGTGTAATTGCTAATCTTGGCACTGACATAGCTGCTTGAAGTAAAAGGCAAATTTTTATCTGAGAGGAACCATGTAACATTGTAAGTATATATTAAGGGCTGTGGTAAAATCTTAATTACAGACTGCCTTTTAAATTGAAACTGCACTTTTATCTTGAAGATATGCTCCAGTTCCAGTAGGAATTAATTCAAAATCTTATGGACTGTGCTATGCAGGTCATGCTATGTAATTACAAATGTCCTATTACAATCAGTTAATCTACTAATTCAATTTCATACTGTGCGTTTCATATATATTCTTGTGTCCACAGAATGCAGTCAGAATGACTGGTTTTAAATTCTTTTAAAGGCTAGAAGAAAACCAAAGTGTTAGAAGCACAGCAGGAAACATAAGCTGCAAGACAAAATGGAAAAGATCCAAAAATTATTAACTTAAGAATTGATACTAAAATATATTATCTAATAAACAGAAAGCCAACATTTAATTGCATTGACACAAGTTTTCCTTTTCAGATGAGCACCCTAAACACTAGGCTACTGTGTTGTTTTCACTTCTGCACTCTCTATTTGTGCCTTCACAATAATTCTGTTCTAAGGGGAAGAGCAGAATCTGGCACATCTTCAGTTGTTAAGGTTATTTGGTGGGACCCGGTGTCATTGCTGCCTCCTGCCAAACAGAGGAGGTCAAAATAGCGAAGAGCGGGTCCTTGACTTCTCCTTCCACCTGTTTTTTAAATGACAACTTTCTTAGCTGCTATGATTTGCGATGAGTGCCAGCTATGTTCTGGCTCCTGTTAGAAACAATTCAGGGCAGTAGACATTTTGAAACGGGGTGCCTTAACTATTTCAAGGATGTGCTCAGGTCATTGCGAACAAAGAGGATTAGAAACTGTTATTCAAATAACTAAATTCTTATTAATCTTGCTAAAGGATTAGGTCTGCAGTTATGGAAATGCCTAAAACGTGTTCTTTGCATGCACACTGTACTGAGTTTGGCTGGGATGGAGCTGATTTTCTTCATAGCAGGCTGTCTAGTGCTGTGTTTTAGACTGGTGACCAGAAAAAGCGATGGTAGCACACCCGTGTTTAAGGTATTGCTGAGCAGCACTTGCACAGTGTCAAGGCCACCCCTGTTGCTCACTGTGCTGCTCCAGGAGTTGACACACCCCAAGTGGCCAGAGGGATTCCCCATGACAAATAATGCCATGCTCAGAAATAACATGGACAAGGAGTTTTTCCAAAATAACCACTTCTTGCACTCTGGCTGGGCGCTGGGCATTGGTTGATGAGTGGCTGCTTTCTGCATCACTTGTTTTCTTTTTATTTTTTTCTCTTACTAAAGTGCCTTTATCTCAAGCCATGAGGGTTTTTTTTCTCATTTTTGCACCTCAAATTCTCTCCCTCAACCTGCTTGAGGGGGAGTGAGTGAGGGACTTGAGTGGGGCCTTAGCTGATGGCTGGGGTCAACCCACCACAGAGACACATTTAAATTTATGTTTTTAACACCAAGTCTATACCTTAGTTATTATGGAAAGGATCAGTTGTTGGCAAATAGTCTGAAAACTATAATTCTAGCTTGTAAAATAATTTAGAATTAATTTATTCATATGAATAATATATATATACTCAATTCATACTGATGCAGCTATGGTCACTTAAAAGAACCCTTCCCTTTTAAGATAAGAGAAAAAACAGATGGAATTCTTGAAGACAAACAAAATTTAAAATTCAGAATTTAACCACCTAATTCCTTTACAAGGAAATTCTTAAAGGACAGAAAAGGCATAATCAGCTCTAGAAATACGTGCAGCTTAAGGTCTACAGACTGTGACGAAAAATTCACAGAACTATATTAAATTTAACAAATATGCATTTGTTGTGTCTTTTCAATGCCAAATACATTGTTCAAAGCAATTTTTAGGCAGTGCTTTTTTTTTTTTGCTGCCAGAGTAGTTTTTAATATACAAGATTACTCAAAGTATAATGGAAACACAAGTGTTTCTGCTTACAGTATGTCAAATTGCAGCATATGTAGCCAAGATTTGGATTGAGAAACTGTTGAGAAACTGTGCATTTATTTTCCAGTTTGAGAAGCATGACAAAAGTTAATACCTTTAATAGTTAAAAATGTGAAAATAAATAATTAGTCCAATTTCAATATTTTCTGCTTCCATGAATATTCTGGGCAAGAGATTCTGTGCATGAATTTGGTGGTTTTTAATGAGAATTTCAATCTTTATATAAATCTTCAAGCATGTACATTATTGTAGCATGTACATTATTTTTCATTTCAGTATTCTGACACATAACTTACATCTTCTTAAATGTTTCTGCCTAGTACAACAGGTCATCTTTAGTTTTTCCTAATTTGTGAAAGGTCACTGTATTCCGTGCCACAGAGAAGTAAGTAAAATCAAACCTAGGCATGAGCAAAATTCACTAACTCTCATTTTTAAAAAATAGCCTCATAATAACTCCACAAATTTCATCTCTTTTAAGCCTGTAAAAGTACTTCTCAGAAAAAAAACCACCCAGATTTACAATCCATAATTCAATCAAGCAGTACTGTTATATATAATAACCTAGGTTATTGTATACATCTAGGGTGAGGATAAAAGCTTATTTTAATTGTGTTCATAGTAACTTCAGACTAAACTGAGCAAGGAACAAGTTTGGGGTTTTTTTTTTCAGTGTGGTCATTGCCCATATTGAATTGGTAGTTATTATCAATTCACTGTTACAGTGGCAGTGGGAAACATCTTAATTTTGTTAAAACTTGTCTTTTTTTCCTTTTTCTTCCTTTATTTTAATCTGAAAGGGCAGAAACATATGCCTGAGCACTACATTCCAAAGAATATTTCCACATGGCAGGTTTCATTAGCCATCTCTCCTTTCACAAGCTCTGCTGTTTCTGAGTGGAGGAAGAAAGAAGCAAAGTTTTCCCTTTCTCTGAAAAACACACAGGTGTCTCAAGGAGATTAGGAAATTCTGAAATTCACCGTACCAAACCCCAGTGGTGTACTGGCATGGCTAAATGATTAATGGAAGAGAGAGGTGTTGAGTTGGGCCTTCGTGTAAATTGAAAAAGGGTAAAGAAAAAATTGGAACCCCCTGATAAGGACTGCAAGATCCAGGTTTTTCAAAATATGTCCAAAAACACATCTTGCCAAGGCCTTGCCTCTGTCTCTGAGATAAGTAGCATCAATTCAGGTATGTCTCTGGCTCCTTGTCCCCAGTGTCTTTCTCTTTGGGCTACAACATCTGACCTTATGCATAAAATTGCTACTCTAGGTCAGATCAGCAGCAAAGTGCTACAATTTCCCTTCTACTCCAAATCCCCTAAGCAGCCAGTTGTACAGCAGCCTTCCCCTGGAGAGTTTTTAAATTGACACCAAGTATTGACTCTCTGCACTAAAGCACCACACTCAGGATTTTCACATTTCTTTTTTTTTATTTTATTTTATTTTGTGTGTACAGTTTGTCCTCTTCAAAAACACACTAAGACAACTATAGCAGAGGAAGGCAGAAGAGATTAATTTCTCCTATCACTTGTTTAGTGAAAAAAAAAACAAACAGTTGTGAATGTGTTGCTTTTCAGCTCTGATGGAATTCCCAAGTCTTTTATATATCAGGAGAGAATGATTGCAATACTTTCTGCACACTTCATTTTTTCTGTAAGATCTTACAGATTTTTTCTTTACTTTAATCATACCCTTCACATGGAGGTTTACAGTGCTTTTGATAATTTTTGTTGTTCATTCCCAAATCTCTGCTTCTTTCTACTATGTTTGTGTGCATGTTTTAAACAGTGTTACATTAAAATGTTGATCAGCAGAGCACCACGAAGGGAAATGGCGTTGCTTACAGTGTTCTTCTAAAGTGAAAAAAACACCTTGAAGTTTATTGTATCTGACATTGTATTATATAGAGGGAACATCTGTAGGCAAGAGCCCATGGATGAGGTTATACAGCATTGCAACAGCAAAGAATTTATAGAGCATGAACTATTTGGCCAAAAATTGGAAATGAAAGAGAAAAAAATAGGAGAGGTTTTCTTTCCTTGCAGCTGTGTTTACTTTTATCTTACTCTGTAACAGTATGCATAGGAACTGGAATCACAGAATCACAGCAAGTCAGGGATTGGAAGGGACCTCGAAAGATCATTGAGTCCAACCCCCCCTGCCAGAGCAGGGTCACCTACAGGGAGGTCACACAGGAACGTGTCCAGGTGGGATTTGAATGTCTCCAGGGAAGGAGACTCCACAGCCTCCCTGGGCAGCCTGTGCCAGTGCTCTGTCACCCTCAGAGTGAAAAAATTATTAAATCCCAATATTTATACAGAACCGCCTATACTCCAGTTTATAACCATTGCCCCTCATCCTACTGCTAGTCACCCCTGAGAAAAGCTTTACTCTGTCCTCCCGGCACTTGCCTCTTAGATTTTTATAAACATGAATAAGGTCACCCCTCATTCTCCTCCAAGCTGAAGAGCCTCAGCTCCCTCAGCCTTCCCTCCAAAGGCAGATGTTCCACTCCCTTCATCATCTTGGATGCTGTGCTGGACTCTTTCAAGCAGTTCCCTGTCCTTCTGGAACCGAGGGGCCCAGAACTGGACACAATATTCCAGATGTGGCCTCACCAGGGCAGAGTAGAGAAGGAGAACCTCTCTCGACCTACTAACCACCCCCCTTCTAATGCACCCCACGATGCCATTGGCCTTCTTGGCCACAAGGGCACATTGCTGCCTCATGGTCATCCTTCCATCCAACACCACCCCCAGGTCCCTTTCCCCTACACTGCTCTCCAACAATTCCAACCTGTACTCCTCCCCAGCCTACACTGGTACCTGGGATTGTGCTTTCCCAGATACAAGACTTTACACTTGCCCTTGTTGTAATTCACTAAATGTCTCCCTGAATGGCAGCACAGCCTCCTGGGGTGTCAGCCACTCCTCCCAGTTTTGTGTCACCAGAAAACTTGCTGATGGTACACTCTGTTCCCTCATCCAGGTCATCAATAAATATATTGAATAGCACTGGTCCAGTACTGACCCTTGAGGGCCTCCACTAGAAACAGACTTCCAACTGGACTCCATCCCATTGGCCACAACTCTCTGGCTTCTATCCTTCAACCAGCTCCTGATCCACATCACTACTCTTCCTTTGAAAGTCTTAAGCCTCTCAGTGTTTAAGAAGCAATACCTTTACTAATGTGTTTTAACTTTTGGTCTACCATGAAAAGGACAGGCAGTTGGATTAGGTGATCACTGTAGGCCCTTTCCAACTGAAATAGTCTGTTGTCTCCTACTCTGAAAGAAAAACCCTAAAAATAAATTAGATGCTCATCTAAACAGGAGTCGGGTGATTTTTGTAATTTCAAACTTGCCAGTAAAGTGATTTTTGAGTAAAACTGAGAGGATAACTGACCATAAATAATTAATATGGTTCTTTCAGCCTGTTTTTCTGCCCAGAGAAATTATGTGGTTTTTTTTTCTTTGATTTTCTGACAATTTTTATTTCTTTCTTTTAATCTGTGGCACATGCAGACCTTGCACTAGCTGGTGGTTTTTTAGCATTCGTTCTTAATGATGAGCAGATGAGGCAGCCGTGGTTTAGGCAGGTGCTTACATCTACCTGTTAGTCTGTGGATCAGTGCTTTCATCCACTGAAAAAGCCACATGACTTTTGTGGAAACAAGAGGCCAGGTAATCCAGATATGAGTGAAAAGATGGTGGTCCCTGTTTGGCTGAAGTTTTCTGTTTGGAGTTCAGCTTTGAATCAAGTTATGTTGAGACAGCAAAATACTCTTACCTGTTATTCCCCCCCCCCAGATCTGTGCCCCTGTCATGAAAGTGACCTGGTAATGAAGAGCTGAGCTCATCCTTCATACCCAGCATAGTTTAGTTTAAGAACTGAGCAGACATGAGCACTAAGCATAGAGTGTCAACAGTACTGATGGTCTTTGAAGGATTTTCTTGAAATACTTGATACTGCAAGAATGCCATACCCTGAGGAAGAATGCTATATCCTGAGGACTTCTTCTCTGGGAAAACCATCTGATAATTTTTATTGTGTGAATGAAAGTGTTCCTCTGTGAACCTTGCCTACAGGTTAGAAAATTCTGTGTTGACTGTGGCTTTGGGATGTAACTGCATACATCTCCTACAGGAAATCAGAGATATATTACCCTTAGTTATATGATGTGTTCTCCAACCAGGAGATTTTGAGTGTGACATTTGATACCAGGTGTCTGGAATTCTTTCAAAGGGAAAAATTCACTGTTCCTTTTTTATTATTTTTTTGTTCCCTGAGAACATGACAGGATAAGTTTTTTTTGTAAAAATTAGCTTGCTACATACATCCAGGTTTTATAATCTGAACATGCATCATCCAGCTATAATTAATGTTCTTTAAATACTGGACCTTATCTGCAGGCTTAAAGGAAATTTGCCTTTGAGAAAACCAGAGGCATAGTTTAATTTAAACTTTTTAAGATGAAAAGAAAAAGTACCTTAATTCTTCCTTTTTCGAAGGTGATGAGGAACTTCAGTTGTAGAAATAGAAAATGCCAATGTCCTGTGTCAGTGCCAAGTAAAGTAAACGAGGAAGGTTGATGCATTAGAAGTATTCTACCCCTTGTCAGATAAAACAATGAAAACTGAAGGGCTAATTTGCAATTTTTTTTAAATAACTGACTAGAGATTATATCAGATGTCAACATAATTCCCCAAAATGAAGTATGCAAAGTAAAACCAAATCCTTGACATGCATCTAGCTTACCTTATATGAAGCAATAAATAAAATGAGATTGCTTTTGCAGGTTGGAAAACCTGGTTGTGCTGATAAGCTGAGGGTGGATTTCAACCTACTTAACCTCAGGTACATCAGCTGAGCTTAGTGCCTCAGTTTTCACTTCACAGGGACTCAAGGGTGGTAGGCATCTCCAGGGAACAAGTCATCCATCCTGTCTGAAGTCTCCATGCCAGTGTCTGTTGACTTGACTGTTCAAGTGTTCCCTTGACCACATAGGGAACCCAGAATTTTAGAGTTCACATTCTTATTCAGAAGATAGTTTGCAAAATAGGAATGATTTTTTAAAAATTTTTATTTTTTCTGTCTTCTAGAATGTTCATATCATCTCCAGTAAAGGCAAAATGTAGCCAAAAAAATGAGTTACATAAGACCACTGTGCAGTGCAAAAATATCTCCAGCAATTGCAGGGGGTGTCTGAGTGTTTTGTACCAGTTCTCAGCTGAGGACTCAATATGTAACTATTACATATTTCTCTGTTTGTATTTTTCTCAAGCCGTTATTGAACTATTCTTGAGCATCTGTGCCAGCTCCATAATTATCCATAACCAGAACTGACACTGTTTCAGTAATTTAAAACAAATGAGAATTAGAAAATACAAGAAGAGCAATTTTTTTTATTACTATAGGTTAGGGGCAAAGAGTAAAAGGGCTTCTCCACTGAAGTCTGAAAAAATAATTTAAAAGGATAAAGCTCAGTTACTTTACTAAGAACTTCATTTTTTTTTCAGAAATTACAAGTCTCTTAAAACAAAATAAAGTTAAGATTCAAACATCTCATAAAAAATGCAATTATATTTCAATTACCCCCTGGGGATTACACTGAAAAGAACATTTTGATTCTGCTGCCCTTGGCTCCAAAGAAACAGAATAACAAGAATTCTTGGCATCTGCTCTACATGAAAGTAAGTGGCAAAGCCATTTTACCTTCAGAATAGTAATCCTTGCTTTTTGCTAATTTAAAGATTTCTTGAGGGGGGGGCAGGGAGGTGGAGGTAGAGGGGGGAGTCTCCTCTATCATTACTCCTAGAACTGAGTTCTCATCTGAGCCTTTTTTTCCATTAACTTTGAATTTCACCTGTCTCTTATACACCCTTTAAGCAGAATCTTCACTCTAAGTTCGCCGTTTTACTACAGATTCTTTAACTTCATGACAAAATGCTGGTCTCAAAGCAGGGGTCTTTTCAGCACTCCATGTTGAGGGACAAGATGATGATTAATAGTTTTCAGAGGTTGCTTTCTATTTAAATATTTGCTGGACACAGAGGTAGTTTTGATTTCCAGTTGATTGTCCCTTGTTGTGCCATTCAATCAATGTCTCATTACTCATTTTATTTATGCAGTGTGGGACATCAGTGGGAAGGTTTGAACAAAACTCATCACGTGCCAGAGAGTTCTAAACCAAAGACTGCTATTTCTAACCTAGTAAAAAGTCTCTGTATGGCATTCTGAAGAAGACAGTTTAGTTGCAGCTCTCCTTAACAGAAAAACACTGTGAAGGCTGTTGGATCTCATCTGCATGGATTAGGACTGAAGTGAGTATCTGTGCACTTGGGCATCACTGGCTACTCCATGGATTCTCCTTGTCAATCCAACTACATCCAGTGTCTCTAATAAAACTGGACCATCGCTCAATTCTTGGTTCTGAGGCTTCATAACGTGGACTGGCTCACATTCATATTTATAGAATCATAGAATCATTAAGGTCAGGAAAGTCCTCTAAGATTATCAGCTCCAACCCTCAACCCAACACCACCATGCCAACTAAGCCATGTCCTGAACTGACACGCCTACAAGTCTTTTTTTAAACACCTCAGGGGATGGTGACTCCAACATTTTCCTGGGCAACCTGTTCCAGTGCATGACCACTCTTTGAGTAAAGAAATTTTTCCTAATATCCAATCTAAATTTGTGAATATATTTACAAGGTAAGTGTCTATATC
>JAAWXA010000003.1:39345517-39400515 GCA_038090715.1 Florisuga fusca
ACAGTCTTTTTTATAGTCACTGTAGAGCCTTATGCCTGCCTGAATGTGGTTCATCCCATCCTACAGTAAAGGTCTGAGGTCACTGGGAGAATGGCCTGGACATTTTTGTTATTTACATCTCTTACACATCTTTACTTTAGGATTAAATGAGTCAGACTAAGGCAGGCATCTCTCCATTTCTTGTAAATGGAACCTAGGATGACTGGTTTTGACATATGCAGTTAAGTGATTTGAATACCCTTGTGATGTTAAGAAGCATTATTTGAGGAATATGTTGCATTGACTCAGGTAAATTTGTACTCAGGAGCAGCATAGATAAGAACAGCCAGCTTTAGACACTGCCCTAGGATCTGGGGAGTGAGGAGAGATTTGGCATGGAGTCAAAGAGAGCCATCAAAGCATCTGAATTTTACTACAGAGCCCCAGGTTGACCCCACCAGCTGTAAAGCTCCTTTTTCTTGAACAGAAAGTGGCAGGAAGCCCTGGCCTACAACATCATCCTTTACTAAGCCACATAGATAGTGGGGGTGTTTATGTTCTTACTAACCAAAATGTTAACTGATCCAAGGGTATCCCCCAACTTAGGTGAGTATTTCCAAATCATTCTGCACAGAGGTGTGTGTGGAGGGGATCTTACTGGCAATGCATATGGTGGGATCTCCTCCCTTCCCTACTAAAAGTAAAAAGTACATATAGTTGGCCAATTTTAGCCCTATTCATTCTGAGTAACCAAAAATGCATTCTTCAGTGAACTAAGTATAATTAAAAAATCCATTTACTCCTATCTTAAAGCCACCAACACTGCAATTTCCCCCTAGGCTATGAATTCTCATGAGCAGCTCCTGCAAAAAATAAACTTCCTCTGTCTTTGGCAAGTTTTGGATTTGTGTTCACTTGATTTTAGGTCGTTAGCTTTCAGTTCTCATGTTAGAAGTTAGACATTTTACAATATGAGAAGATAGTGATTCTCAAAGTTAAGAATATCAAAGAGGCCCAGTGAGAGGCCTCATGTTTTGATCATTTGCAGCCTTTTTAAATTTTCACTTGTTACCCTGCTTTTCTCCCAGAAATCAATATTTTGAGAAAGTTTGGGAAAATGGCACTTTGCCTCTCCTGACTATAAAGTATGAAGAATTATTTTTTACTTATTTCAAAACATTTCTGAACCATTATATGCAAATACAATTAGATATAGGCAACAAACTTGTTCAGTATTCTGGTATAATTAAGTGTTATGATGCCAACTAAAAAGCAAGTTTAAAAAGACCTTTTCAGAGGTAGCAATATAAGTTGCATAATTGGTTCTATTAAAAAAAAAATCCAATACTTAGTCCTGTATAGTATCAGAAGCCTGCAGACTTGTGTTTCTTGGCAACATCAGATGGGTGTAGAGAAGAATCAGCAAGGAGGATCTCTCTCTGAAGTTACTCACTGACATGATCTGAATTTTAGTTGGGTTGAAATGCAGTTGATGTTTCATGATAAAATATTCAAGTAATGTCTGAAAATGGAAGGACAGAATACAGATGTGGGTATGAGTCATGAGTCACCTAGCCTGATGAGGAAAGACTGTAACACATGGACATGCTGGAGAGTGTCCAGAGAAGGGCCACGAGGATGATCAGAGGGCTGGAGCACCTCTCCTGTGAAGACAGACTGAGAGAGTTGGGGTTATTCAGTCTGGAGAGGAGAAGGCTCTGAGGAGACCTTATTGCAGCCTTCCAGTATCTGAAGGGGGCTACAGGAAAGCTGGTGAGGGACTTTTTAGGATGTCAGGTAGTGATAGGGCATGGGGGAATGGATTCAAACTAGAGGAGGGTAGATTTAGATTAGATAATAGGGAAAAGTTCTTCACCATGAGGGTGGTGAGACACTGGAACAAGTTGCCCAGAGAGGGGGTGGAAGCCCCATCCCTGGGAGTTTTTAAGGCCAGGCTGGACAGGGCTCTGAGCAACCTGATCCAGTGGGAGGTGTCCCTGCCCATGGCAGGGGGGTTGGAACCAGGTGATCTTAAAGGTCCCTTCCAACCCTGATAATTCTGTGATTCTATGAACTGATGAATCGAGTGAGTGGATAAAACTGAGGCAGCTGCTGTTGAGGACATGTTCATACCTAGTGTCAAGAACTCACTTGAGGGCTCTATGTGCCCTTGAATCATTCCTAAAGAGAGTGTCTTCTGCAATTTGGTTGTGCTGTAGGTGCTGAAGCTGCAGAGGTGGCACATAGAGCTGAAAGGGTGTAGTGGCTGCTCTGAGCTGAACACATGTATGAACATAGAGGGCAGAGCTAAAATTGCTTGAGGTGAGGTTACAGAAAGCAGCAGGAAGCTGACAGCCTCTGCCCCTGGCATAAGAAGTTTACTCACATCCAGCAGTTTCCCCAAAGCTTCAAACAACCAGATGATGGAGCTGCTGGATTACTGGGTTTGAACAGCCCACAATGAGCTGAAGTGGAGTGGGGGGGGAATGACTTAATACATAATTTTGTTAGATATGCAGCGTGAAACAAGGACCAACGTGAGCACTCCTCAGCTCTTATAAAGTAGTATTAGAGTGATTTTCCATAGCTTATTCTTCCTTTTCAAATGTTTTCTTAGTCTCTTGCACTTGAAGCTTGTGACTAAGAATAACTTGTAAGGGCAGCCAGCCTTGGAACTTATCCATCAAGGCTATTCCCTCTGTAGTCTCCCCCAACACTTAGTTTCCAAAGGTTTTGCCAGGACTCAAGATGATCCCTTCAGAGGGAAAACTAAAACCAGCACTTTTCCTTCTAACAGAATTGGCAGAAGAATTGCAGCTAGAACTGTTGAATGGAAAAGCATTAGGCACACAGTGTTCAGGGCATGGAGAAAGCTACTAAAGAGCACCAGTGAAAAGCACAGCAGAAACTTTAGGGGGAAAAAAAATTAAACTCAAAACCAAAACTACTCACAGAAAGGCCTGGTAGGAGATTTCCACACATAAATGCAGAGGAGATATCATTACAGTTACTAGATGCAATATAAGAGAAGATACCAGCAGAAGCAAAAAGCAAGGGAAATCTAATCCCATAATTATTTTGTTACATACACACAAAAAAATAATTTTAATCTGTTGTACCACCCAGCAAATATATGAAATTTCAAGTATAAATCCCATTGACCTGGTTTGCAGTTGGCTTCAATGGAATTAATTTAATTTACAGGAATAATTTATCAGGAATAATTTCAGGCTCATCAGACCCAAATCACTGTCACTGGCTTAGGGGCAGTGTGAATTTACTTTTAAGCCCCCTTTGTCTGTCAGGATAGTGCAGTGTCCTAAATTTGGTTTCTTGTTTGTAATTAGAAGAGTATTCAGCTCACACATTCAGCTTCCAAAAGTCCACATCAAGGCTCTCCCTGCTGATAGCATGTAAGCAATATAAAACATTACTCTGGAGTTTCCCACTGGGTAGTGTTTATTACTTGCACTATCTTAAGCATTTCCAGGAGTGTCAGGCAGGAAGCTGCTGGCAGCTTCAGGGCTTTCACAACTCAGTCAGATGCCAAACAAAGCCAGTTTGCAGGCACTTTTTCAATAGTGTCTCCTTTTTTGGAGTTCAAGTGATCTGACTGTCAATGAGGGATCTATTTTTATCCAGGCAGCTCCTCTCAAATATGTAATCCCATTCAGTAGTTTTACTTTGAGTTTTAGAATTACAAGGGGTATATTTCTAATAATTTTCCTTTCTGGGTTTTTTTTTTTCCTCCTTTTTCTCATTGCTCTGGTAATGATCCTCCTATTGCCTGTCACCCAGCAGATTCTGATTGATGCTGACTTTATGAGGTGTCTGAATCCTGGCTATAAGCCGTGCTGCATATAGGTGTCCTACTGACTTCAGTAAGACTTACCGTGTGAAAGCAGTGACATACCTTCAGCAGAGCCACAGGCTGTGCTGTTAAGCTCATAGAATGCATTTACTCTACTTAATTAAACAGGCAACTCCAGCACTGGGTCCTTGCCTGTCCTTGATGCTGGCTAGCTCACTCCATTTTGGACTGCTCAGACTAGCTAGCCCCAAGCAAAGCAAATGTAAGTAACTCTTCTAGTTGCCCAGAGAAGTTCTCCGCCCTCCCTGGAAGTGTTCAAGGCCAGGCTGGACGGGGCTTTGAGCAACCTGGTCTGGTGGGAGGTGTCCCTGCCCATGGAACTGGATGATCCCTAAGGTCCATTCCAATCCTTCTAAGATTTCATGAAAATCGGTGCAACCGTGCATCAAGGATAAGGTTTGATTAGAATTGACATAGCCATAGGATCAAAGGGCAATGCCTGAGGACTGATGGATGAGTTCAAATGGGAAGTGCACATATCAACATGTTGAACAGTGAGGTAACTCCATTATTTGTTCAGTTGAGTAAAAGAGACTCATCCCTCCTGAATGCAGAACATGGCTCTAGTGGTCCCCTCACAAATAAGCTTCAACACATCTTTGAATCATATACACTCATAACAATTTTTCTCTTCTTGAACAATAGTGTGGGGTTTTTTTCTGCACAGTGGCTCTGCTTTGACAGGCAAGGTGGGGACTATCATCCTCAAATCCACCCTCATCTTGCAGTACCCTGCAGCCTCGTGGCCAGGGCACTGTGCTTTCCAGTGAGGTAAAAGAACAGATCATTATTTTCCAAATCTTGAGGGTTGTTTTTTCACTTAAAGGATAGGACAAAATACATTTAAAGACAGCAGCTGGTGAGACTGGGTTTTGTACAGTGCTGCCTACAGTATGCCTTCCTCCTTTCAAGGGGTCTAGAAAATAATTTTCCTGAGAAGAACAAGGAAAGAAAGTTGGAAGAGTTGGAAGCAAGGAAAGGAAATGTGATACACATGGAACTGTTATCTGGTCTTTATGAAGATTCAACTTTCCTGTTGCTTCATGAAAAAAAAAAAAAAAGTGCCCTAGAAGGAAGAATGCAATTCACTAATGGTTTGAAAAGAGATTGTTTCTGAATTAAGCTATGGAAGACAGAGTGTACTTGAAAAGCATCTTTCCATTCTCTGATCTACAAATTCAGAAGTGAAAGTTGAGTAGAGTCTCCATTTTAGCCTAGGTTTATTTGAAGTATTTTGCATACTTTTCATACTGTTACTGTTTCCTCTGATAGGCCTTGGGCTTTTACTAAAATACATTTTTGTCTATATCCTCAGAGCAGCACTCTATATGGAATCTTGTACAACTGCAAAATACACCAAGGGGAAAAAAGCCTGTTTTATGCACGAGATTCCCACTTATGAGTGTGTCTGTTCTATGCTTCTATTTGGAAAGAAACAGGCACTTAGGAGAGATTGAATTCAGTTAAGAACCAAACTGCTCTCTTAAATGGTCTATTTTGCACCGTGATGACTACAAGACAACCTTGCCAATAGTGTGTGAGTTCAAGTAGATATAAAATTCCCCAAACCTTATAAATCACAATAAAATATAACTTGTGTCATCTTATTTAGGAAAGATTATGGGAAGCAGCATGCCACTGCAATCAGTGTCACTTCAAATGTTCACGTGAAAGATGGGTGTGATTACTCATGCTTCTACATTATACTATTCTGTAAATTACTCTTACCTGAAACTGAACATTATGGATTTGCAATATAACTGTTATAACAAATTATGATATTTTTTAGCCCTAAAAAAGCTGAATTATTACATATTTAATATTGTCACCCCATCACTTCAAATTAGAAGTAATGATTCTATGTGAGTTAGGAAAAAAAAGAACATTAGATACTCTGTAGTGACACCACACTTTCTGAAAAAAGCTGTGGGTTGCCATAACTAATTTAAAGGCTGAATCTTTACATAATGTTGAGGAAGGTACAAGATGTACAAAAACCATACATGAAAATAATTACTAGATCATAGGCATTCTGACTGTGGAAAAACATAAATACAGGAATCATTGCCAGTTAAAGCAGGAAAATAACACAATAAAATTGTGATCAGAATGTTGAGTTTTAGTTACTGATGATGCCCTTATTTTAATACACGTCTTATCTCTTTTGTTCTGTAGCCAAGTCTTAAACAATTTTTCTTAAATAAATATTACAATTTTTTACTATCTCTCAATGCACTAGGTAAGGAAAGGCAGGCTTTGCATGAAGAAATGCCTGTGGGTGGCTTGTGTTATTTATATTCTTCTGCAGAACCATAATGTGCAGATGATTGACTTCAATAGAAGTGCAAGGAGAATAATGTCCAGTGAGTTACAGAAATGTAAAATAATGTTTAAACACCAGGATGTTGAGGATGAGGAGACTAGGAGAAAATATGACGCTTTCACTGTCCCTCATGCAGCTTGTCAGAAATCTCTGGAAAATCTTCTAAATTATTCTATCAGTCTGTGCCCAACTACCTTAACAACAAAGACAATGTCTTCATCAAGAAAATTATGGAGATTTGTAGATGATGCCAGAGATATTTTGAATTTTATCAAAAGCCAGTATAATTTCCCTGAGTGAAAAAAGCCTGAAGAAAACAATTCCCAAATTTTCTGACCAGAGGATGCAAAGAGATTAATCTTCAAAAAAATGCTTCTAAAGTTTCACTTAGCAAGCTCCTGTGTGATTATCACATGAATATAACTGTAAACAACTCTGTACTAGAAAGAAATGAGAAGTTAACCTAAAACCATAGAGATGGTCTGATTGATCCCACAAACCACCTTAGGATCTTTATGGAGGCAGTAGAGAACGAGACACCTTCAGAGCATGTCCCAGATATTAGGTTGCTGACTCTGACAAGCCCTATGTTTGTCCATACCTCTCTTTCAGCTATTTAGGACCCTCTTAGGTTCATCTACCCTCTAAAACTCTGTGTGATTCTGGTAAGACCTCTGCTTGACACAATTTTATTCTCAATGTGTGTTATTCTACATGCAGTGTATGACATCCTTGGTAACAATGGATGGCATTGCCTGTTAGCCAGGCAATGGTGCCTCACTTAGGATGGAACAACCTTATCATTCCCAGTGAAGATGCCAATGTTTCAGACTAGCCCTTTCTGGGTTGTGGGCCAAAGGATTGGCAGTATTTCCAAAAGGGTAACTGATTCAGGACAGAGAGTAACATCCCTTGTCAGTTTCATTCAGCTTTGGACTGAGACTCGATGAAATTAAAGCAAACCATGGGATTTCATGTCCAAAAATCTGGATCTCTAGAAAACATTCTGGCACAAACTGTGTCTCCAAGACCTTTTCTGTTGAGCAGCACTCTGGAAGCAACCACTCTACTTTCCAAGTCACTCATTGCTTCCACACAGCTCCCAAGAGTCCCTTTCTAAATTTCCCAACAAACATCCAGGCTGGCGTGCAAGAGAAAGAACCTTATTAAAAGGTATTTGTTAATCACTGGAGGCTTAGCCCTTGAGGAAACATGTGACAGGGGTCATTTTGCAGATGGCACAGCATGAATTTCACATCTTTTTGAACCTCAAGCTATCCTTTCTGTGAGCCTGACATTTGTCCAGACCACAGGTAATCCCATCAGTCTTCTTCACCTCTTCTCCATGTCACAGCTTTCTGATCCTCTGTCATGCTGTCTCCCTGCTGATGAATCAGCTGCAGCTTACCTTGGTCTTTGACTTTGGGTCATGTCCTGCAAGGCAATTTTATCATTTATGAGGATGGGCAAAAAAACTGGAAGTCAGTCAGTAAATTACTTATGACAGTTCTTCATTAAAATTGTCCAGAGGCAGTCCCACACTCTTACTGACCAGATCCATCTCTGGAACTGAGAATGTTGCCAGGGCTATTTCTTCCAACATTAAACACAACCCCTACAAGATCAGAATGTATCCTTCTCAGCTGGAGCTGGCAGAAGTCAGCTTGAACTGTAAATCTTTGACAGTCTTCTATTATTTACTACCTTCAAAAATACCATTCTGTTGCCCACTAGAAAAACTCCTTTAAGATCAGCTACACTTCTGTTTTGAGTGCTTATTGTAAGAAGAAGACAGACCATAATATTTTCTCCTTTCTGAGTTTTATAAAACACAGTTTAGGGGTTTTGGTTTAGGGTTTTTTTTACTTTTTTTTTTACTTTTTTTTTTCCACTTAGCTAAAATTGCTAAGGAGTGACAGAAGAATGATTGTATCGCATCCTATTTTTCAGCATACATTAATCTTTTCATGATGATCTCTTTTGAAAAATGCCTTTAAGAAATAAAATATCCCATAGAAATGGTTCTGCTACTTTTTCATCAATTAAATCCTGCATAAGAGTGACTATTGTACCAATGAAACAGGAATAGTAGCTATTTTGTTTGATGCTCAGTGTGAAGCTGTAATTACCATTGCACATTGTATACATATTCTCAACCAAAATCGTGAAAAATGTGCTTTCCATTTTCATTGTACATGCAAACATACTGCTTATGCTAGTGAATAATCTGAGTAAAACCAGAAGTGAATTGCCCTGTCAGCATATCATCCTACAGCTGAGTTCCTCGTGATTATAAAACCACAATTACATATTCCTCCTACGGTCCAAAAACACCTACATGCAAATGAAACTCCTGCTGAACTGATTCCTACATACCCTCTGTCTAGTCCTGATGTTTATGAATGCCCATGATTTCTAAAAAGGAATCCTCCTTTTTTCTCCTGACTTTCATGCAATCCTCCCACAGTGCTGGTTCCACAACATCACTCTCGAGCAAGCATAGGTCAGGAGGAATGTGACACAGGCAGTGCCTGATGCTGCTCCAAAGACTCCCATTTGTAGCTTTAGGACAGTTCTGAATTGAACACACAGATACAAGGAGAAACACTGAAATAATTTCATATTACTGACACTCAGACTCAGAAGCCAGTTGTAAAAATGGGACTTGAACTGCAAGCAGTCTAAGTCCTTTGAAACTTTGTCTAACATCCTTATAAATTAATTATAGCCGCTGCCTGTTAGATAAGAAAGCTCTCCAGTCATCCTCTTTCTTCCATTTCCCACTTCCAAACTGGTATGCAAGAGCTGACCCAGCACTGTGCTCACTTTATATCCCTGGAGGATTTTCCTGAAAAGAAAAAAAAAATCAACTAAACAAATAAATTGCCTTCCCTATTTCTTCCAAGGCTGTACTGACAAACAGCAGTGGTGCAGATCTGAAATTTATGTGGGCATTCAAAATGGTAAACAGTCAGGCTGCAGAAAAAAACAGGCCAACTCTGCCCAAATTGAAAGTCAATTTATGACATGGGATATAAATATATATTTGTATGATGATTTCCACAAGCACTGTGTATTAGCATAACTGAGGACAGAACCTGCTGAATTTTAATTACTCAGCTACATACTTCTTGTATGTTTTCTTGTTCTATTCATTTTATCTTTGCTCAGCTTATCCCTGAAAAACAAGTGTATTTTATTTTTCAAAATACCGCAGTGTTAGATTTGCCAGCAGAACTGGCAAAAAAAAGGGAAAAAGGGAGCCTGAAATATGGTTTCTGCTCACTCTCTCAGCTCATCACCTGTGTGGACCACCCCAGTTGTGGTACCAGCAGTTTAGGGAAGCAGATCTTCAAGCCAGTGGTGTCTTTTGGGGTGGCTCATATTCTGAAGGACAACTGGGCCTGGCCCTACCCAACATTTGGTCCCTCTCTGACTCTAGCCCATAAAGAAAAGGAGAAGAAGGAAAGAGACTTGGGAAACACTGGTTCAGTCCTTGCACCCAAACAGTCTGATGAAGGTAGGTCTGCTACAGGTGTATGTCTTTTATGATTTTTAATACAAAAAAAGCCTTCAGACATCCCTTCCACATACCTAAAATCACCACCAGGACTTATGGCTTCTCCTTATGACCGACATAAATAAACATTAAAGTTGCCACTATGCCATCACAACTCAGAATTAATGCTCCCATAAAAGTACAATGGAAATCACTATTTTTTACCCTTGCACTTCCTGCAGCGTCATCTATTGATCCAGTGCAGCAGATGTTCACATGTAAACCACACAGCTGGAATGCCACTGCACATCAGAAGGAACACAGGCAGACAACCAACACACAGAGGTCAACACACTCATTTATCCAGAAGGAAGATATTTCTCTCCATCCAGCTCCTCCAGTACTATTCTCCCTGTTTGCATCATCGAGTGAAATGTCTCTCTTGCTATCAAAGTGCCTCAAAAAGATGGTCTCGAGAACTAAAATTACTAACTCTACACAGTATTAGAAATCATCACTTTGACAGAAATGCAATCAAATTCTCTCACATTCCGTCAGGAATATCATCATCTTCTCCAAGCCAAATTCTTGTTCTCATATGATTTGAGCCCTTTAATTGTTTTCAATACTAACACAAGGCAACCTCAAAGCCCTGTTTTCATTCCTGATTCTGCTTCTTCCCATGCCAGTCTGTAGATTATGTGATTCACAGCAGTACCAGGATTCAGGATGCTGTCTCCTTTGTTCAGGATCATGATTTTGCTTCTCAGGGTCTTTGGTGTAATAATCTGCAGCAGATGTTCACTGTACCAGATCTCCACTGTGGTTGGGTCTTTGTTTTTTAATGTTTATCTGCAAGACTCACTTAAGTCTGTGATGTGCCAGGCAATCCCCTGTTGCTGGGGATTTTTTTTCCTCCTTTTCCCAGCTAATAAGAAAATAAAGTCAGTACTGTTGTAATAACAGAAAACATTCTGAGCACTGAGATAACCCTCGGACAAATTTCTGTTTTGCCAAACATGGTGGCATTAGATCATCTGAAAGAAGTTATCATCCAAATGTTGGATGATACCATGTTAGATCACAAAGTACTTTTCTGTATGCTCATTCCCACTGGGTGGCAACTGTCACCAAGAAATGGAGAGAAGAATCTGTCAGCTCTGTGGTATCACAGTGTTTTGGGAAGCTACTGAATCACCCTCTAACAGGAGGCTGTCTGCTTCCCTGTGTACAAAGTAATAAAGCAGTATACAAGAAAAACTATTAGACAGCTATGCTCCTTGGGTCAATTTGTCTCATAGCTACACTACAGTAAATCAGAAATAACTCCACAAATGTCTGTAAAGTTATTCCAGATTTATGTTTGCAGAACTCAGAACAGAATATAGCTCTTTTAGTCTCATAGTATCATTTTATATAGCCAACTACTGACCTAGGGCAGGAGTTTCTGGAAAAGATATCTGTTGTCAAATCACATTTAGGTTCAAAAGTTTTGACAGCCAAAGGTAAAATACAATGGAATAATGAAAATATACTGGCCACTTTTGAGGTCTTTGCTGGCTATGTATGAGATATATGGGAACTTTCTTCATGCATTTAGCATCCAACTTAGGCACTGGTCTCCCTGATGCTATCTATCCTACCACTGTGCCTGCATTTTCAGGTAGTAGCACAGCCTCTTTGTCTCTTTTTCCTCTGCATTACTCTATAGAAAAACTATTTTTAAAAATTAAAATAAAGAAAACCCTCAATAAAAAGCATAGCCCTATCCAGTTCTTCCTCACTCAGACATGAGCTCAGTTGTTGTTGCCCTATCCAAAGAGTCAATACACTACAGAGGTCCTCTTCTAAAGACTGAGTTAAGCCAGCTGTGGTCTCATACACTAGAAATTTATTATTAAAGAAGTCTGACCCATGCTCTAACATGACAATTTTCAGAGGAAGGACAACTTCTAAATGTTACCTGAAATTACTATTGATTTTACTTGAAAAGCAAAAATTTGAAATTAGTTTCAGGACAGCTTATAGTGTGGTTTAAAGAAAAAATATCCACCAGAGTCACTGCACTGCAACAGTAATCATGTCACTCTAGTGCATGCCTTGTTTCATTATATCCTCCCAAAGCAGCAGCCATTCTAATAGTGATCACTGGCATAGATACACCACAGTTGTTGAGATTCTTTCTCTCCAGAAAATAACCAGCTATTATTCCATCTAGATTTAGCTTGCCTTTTTTTTTTTTTTCGTTTTGTCTTTTTTCTAATCAAATAAATGTAGTAGGTGAGGAGAACTTGGATTGTGAACACTGACAAGCAGCAGATAATTGCATTTCTGTGGGTGAGTGGGTGACTATCTGAAACTGAACTTTTGAACTCATAAGCAAGCATGAACCTGCCACTCAATAGCTGCAACTCATATGGACTGGCTCTAAATTTTGACAATACTAGGACTAAGGAACTGTGGAACAGCCTCAAACTTTCAGTTAATAAAAATGTGAAACAGAACTGCCAATTAGGAGATTATCAGGCATTTTCTTCTGCACCTTGACTATTTAAACTGGGAAATCTGGGGCCTGGAGGATGCAGAAAGAAGGTGTTGAAGAACCTGGCTGAAGAAAAGATCCTGCAAGTGAAAGAAGACCTTGGAAATGAGAACACTGGATGGAAACAAGTTCAGGGGACAACCAGAGACCTTGGCTGCTAACAACTGGGACTGGCACCTGTGAGCAAGGGCACAGCATCACCTGACAGGGCTTTCTGTCAGTCCTTACCTGGCCAGAAGCCACCTCGTTGTGGGGAGGGACATTGAGACCTAGGGACCATACCACAGATTGGGAGGAAGAGAGCAAGTGTGTGAGGAAATCAAGCAGTGCAAAAGCTTTAATCTTGCTGGTTCTTAAGTAAACACTGATACCAGGTCCATGATGGGTTGATCCATATGAGGCATTAGGAGGAAATTCTTTAGTATGATGGTGATGAGACACTGGGGTGGGTTGCTCAGAGGAGCTGTGGATTGCCCCTTCCTAGAAGTGTTCCAGGCCAGGTTGGATGGGGCTTTGAGCAACCTGGCTGGTGGGAGGTGTCCCTGCCCATGCAGGGGGGGTGGAACTGGAGGATCTTTATGGTCCCTTCCAACCCAAACCATTCCATGACTCTATGGTTGTTGTTTCACCCATCTTGCCTGTGACAGTGTAAAATAGAATTGCTTGACAGTATAATTAGATCCTGGCCAAAGTGCAGACCTATGCAGGCAGAACACAGTGTAAGTGTTCACAGCAGAGGCCGTGCTACTTGTGCAAGGACCAATGACTCACCAGCAGCACAGACTTCTAAAATTAGTCTTGTGCCCTATCGAGGAGTAACTCTGACAATTTACCATGGTGACGCTACCCTTGTGAGCTTATTAACACCATATTCATATTCTCCTCGTTACTGCTGCTGGAAAATAGGCATAAATACGCTGGTGTTGTAGTGTTGTTCTAACTTCTAAATGGCACGGAAAGAACTGACAGACAGGAGCTGCACAAAGATCACTTCATCTTGTTAAATATGGCAGCAAATGACATTTCTGTCAGATTGATGCAACGAAAAAAAAGATACATCCCAATACAAACTCCTGTAAATCCACAACCCAATTATTCTCAAACATGGTAAATCAAATTTAATGCCAATGCATCTATACATGAAAGAACAAGCTGGCTGAAAAAACAAGGAAACTGTACAAAATTATGTGAGTTGTATTTGAACTGGGGTTTGTTTATAGTGAAGTCATTCTTGTTTGCATGTGTTTTTTTCTAGATATTTTTAAGAAGGAACTGAAAACAGAAGTTATTAATAAATATTTTCGTGTAATTAGACCATGGAAAAGTCTCTCAGTAGAAATACTAGAAGCTCATTTAAATGCTTTAAAAGGCATTTGAACAAAACTGAGCTAAATGCTACAGAGGAGTCTGCATAATGTTAGTCACGTGAGAAAGTAACTGAAAATAGCTGATGTCCTTTTTCAGACTTTCATCATAAAAACATGAGCTGCAATTAAACAAGAGCCTGGTTTTTCATAAGGGAGGGACACATATCCACTAATACCAGTAGAGCATGTTGAATTTTCTTCTGCAAGTATGACATGACAGAGCCAGCACAGGATGTAAAAAGACACAAAAACAAAAAACAAAACAAAACCAAACAAAGCAAAACAAAAAAAACCACCAAACAAACAAACAACCATAGACAAGTGAGGTCAGAACATTGAACGGATGCAAAATACCATTTCTGCACCTTATCTGCTCTCTGAACAAATTAGTACTGCATTTCTTTGTATTAGTGGTTACCCACTGGCTGTTACAATTTCTTTATCAGTGCCTGGGCAGGTATGTATTTTAGCTCTGTCAGGACAATCTGATTTCAGCCAAGGTTCTGCCAAGAGCTTTCCGGCTCTTCCTGTATCCAGTTGTACAGATCTTTGACAGTGGTAAAAACATCTGCTGTGGATCAGGGTTGCAAAGCCATTTTCTTTTCAGCTCTCTCCCTCTCCTTTTAACTTCTCTTTTCTGGTTTCCCTCTAATAAGTCTTGTGTAATTGTTTCAGGACTGCTTCTCCCTGGTTCAAGCATCTTGACAGAACAGAGCACTAAAATGTCGGCCTGTTCACCCTCCTGCTTCAAAAACTGTCTCTAGCAACATCCTTTCTACTGATAGCAGCTTTTCTTCCTCCTGACTTCTTGGCTAATAAATATGTTACATTGTGCTTATTTCTCTACAAGAGGTACTTAGAACATTTTAGACATTCAGTGATTTAGTTAAATAAAATAAACCTACACAGCTTAAGGATTCAGGCTACGCCACTGCCTTTTCCACACAAATCAGTATATTTCTTCTTAAGTACTCCCAAAAGCTTCTTTAAATACATCAAAGTACTCTCTGCTTATAAAATATGTCTCTCCAGATGGCTATAAGGACAGACAAAAATATAAAAGCACTTCTGTTCACAGGTGTAGAGTGTGAAAGCATGGATGCAGCTACTATGCAATCCCAGTGTAACACCCATTCTTAAAGAAGGGAACAGTGTTTCAGCTGAAAGCAATAGTATAGAAGACACTAAAACCTGTATGTGGGCCTGTTCTGTGAACCCAGAGGACTGAATTTGAAGGCACTGTAGTGGATAGGGATTTTTTTTATTTTTTTTTCTACCTTATCAGCAAACTCTTTTAGTGTCAGCCTCTGATAAGCAAGGAACTAAACCAGCTGGAGAGCGATGAAGCAAGCCAAGAAATGTGATGGAGAGAGACATCACTGAACATACAGAAGACCTGGAAGCCTGCCAGGCAGGCCAGGATGAAAGGGAAGATGTTGACTATGTCAGACAGCATTCAAGGACAACATTTTTCTGTGGAGGGCTAGGGTGGCTGGGAAGGGAAGGGGAGACAGCACATAGCATCAGGCTGGATCCAGCAAACTAAGCACTTAGAGCCTGGGTTCCTTTGGAAAAGAGATGGATCCTGGCACAAGACCCAGGGAACACTGCAGCCATAAGGAATGGAAGTACACTTAGTTATTTCCCAGGGTTTAGCACTGCAGAATGGCTGTTGTCCAGCATCAAATTTGATCCTGTCTAGGAGAAATCCTGCCTACAGGGCATTTGTATGTGCGGCTGGGTTACACAACCACTGCTCTGGTTGCCCCACACCAACCAATTTCCTTCCCTAAAACCATTCAGCCTGTCCTCATACCTCTGAGATCTTATGTCCTCATCACTGAACTGCTGGTTTTCAACTGGTTCTGCAGCTGACCAGCCCCAGTGCTACACCCGGAGAGCAGAGGTGGCTCTCCATACAAGACATTTTGATAAAGTAGTATTGTGGTAGTCTTTTTGTCTTTGCTCTGCATTTGACTATTAAGTCCTGTGCCTTAATGTTTTTGACAGAAACGACCCCTTAGACCTGGTTTGGCTGTAGGCATCTATTTTGGAACAAACCAGGATTAAAGGTTTTCTTTACATTTTCTCAGGACTGGCTTGATGTGCATGAAAAACCTCAATTCTCATGCAGTTCTCAGTTTTCTATTTTCTCAGTAAGGACCAAGAGCTGAGCAGGAATGAATGGCATTTTTCTAGATGCCATGCAAACAATGTAAGAGACACAACTGGCCTCACAGCTGTGATTCAGACAAGACAGGCAAGCAGTGAGGTAAAGAGTTAAGAGTACACCTCGTGTCAATGTAATAGTTCTCCTTAGAAGTTAAAATCCAAAGTATGTAAGAGTATTCACATTCGTGTTCTAAGACCTGCTAAATAGTCTCCTAGGATTCCTTTTGGAAGTTGATGGAAAAAACCAGTTTTCCAAAGGTACTAAGCACTTAAATTTTGTGTTGTAAGAATCTGTATCTCCTTAGTGGATGTACCTGGAACCTCAAAAAAGAAGCTTTACTAAAGTCTGAACCTCAGCTTGTGCAATAGGAATACTTCTTCCTTACCACACTGCATTTCTTCATTTACATGTTTTAGTGAATGCTTTGCTCCAGAATCTCAAAATTCTTGTCCACAGGTAAGCAGACCTGATGAGTGACTTCCTCAAAGATCATATTAAAAATTGCACATATGAAGTCACCTTGTAGATATTCAACATTATTTTACTGTGGGCCAACTTGTTAGCATCATGCCTACCCATTCCATGCTTACACATAATGACGTGGAGCCCTGATATTGGTTTGGGGCCCTGTAATAGCAGAAACAGTCACACAGAATTTGGTGAAAACAAACAGCAAGGAAGGAGTGGATTCATCTTCCAGCTGTACTTAGTCTAGAACTGGTGCTTTCCCTTCCACCATCTGCAAACTGCTTTTCTGCATTCACTTTCTAAAATGTAGCTCCCTGGCAGCTACCTCCTACTACCTGTTTATCAGATTTCTAGCATGTAGGGTTGTTAAAATGTAAAAACAATTTGAAACCTGCTAACCTGCCACTCCTGATAGGGTCAGTTTTAATTTTGTATGACAATAGCTGCAAATACTTTTGCACCTTTTTTCTTTTTTCCCTCTGGAATGTTTTCTAACACCAGTGAGCTGGTGAGTGGAATATTGTAGCTATTTAGCTATAAATAAGTATAAACAGAAGTATGCTCTCAGGTGTCTATTACATTACTTACATTGTCCTCGGAGAGAGCTACGAAAACCAGAATATCTCAGCTGGAAAACAATTCAGAAAAAAGAAACAGAAATTAAAACGTAGTCAAGCAATGTCATGACATTTCTGAAGGGTTTGAGCTTTTCCTTAGTGAGGCTGGAGCTCTACAAAATCATCTGCTAAAATCAGACATCCTCTCCCATTCCTAAATTGGTATTCACCAAGTATTTTAGGTAAGATGCCAAGAATCAGAAAAAAAACTTAAAAAACAAATACATGAGTAGGGATTGATATAATTACACAGACATTGCTTATCAATGCAATAATTATTTTATTCATGTAGTACAGAATCCATTTTTCTTCAGGCTTCTCTTTAGAGAGCAGTTCTGAAAATACACCAGCAAAATGGTTCAAAGTGTGCCCTCATTTCCCCTTAACACATCATGCTAGCAACAATTGTGATTAGATGTGAGGAGATGGACTCTCATTTCACCACTTCAGAAGCACGTGTATGAGCTGCTTGCTCCTCTCTGGTCCCTTAGAAAACATTTACACCACACAAAGTGCCAGCAAGGTTTCCAAGAGCGAGAGTTAAGTGAAGACTTCTGCCAAAATGGTGAGAGAGCTGGTGAAGTGAAATTGCCAGGGTTAGGCATAAAGTTTCAGTAGAATTTTCACAGTAATGCTATTGGTCTTGAGTTTGAGGCACTAGTAAATCACAAAAAATCAATTTGACAATCTGTGCAAAATGCAGTCAGTTTGAATAAACAGCTCTGTGTTAGCATAAATGTGTCCATATTGCATATTGGGATTAAATGAGCCACATTTTTCAGCAGCTTTGTGAAATGAGAACACTAATGTAGAAAATTCTTCAGTGTGTTCAGAACTGGAGAAGGTAAAAGCTTTGGTGTTAATGCAGAGTTCTGTGGTGAGTTGTAAAGCTGCTGGTGTGTCTCACAGCTGCAGCATTTACAGGGCTTGGCTACACAGGAACTCCAAGCCCCAGCACAAGTTGTCCAAGGGGTTTTTCCCAGCCATGTGGGGTAGGCATGGGATGCTGCAGGAGAAGACAATGTCTGCTCCTGGGAGGGCACTTGCTCAGGGGACAGATTCTGCAAACAGAAGAGTGAAGAAAAAATTTTGCTCATTCTGCCAATTCTACAGGGAGAAGTGATGCACCAGCTGCCCAAGGAGAGGCCACCTGGAGAGGGGCAGTTCCTGTGGGAAGGACTGTGACTTGGGTCTTGCTAGCTCTCAGCCCTACCTGCCCCTGCTCCCAGAGCTCCTGCCTAATGCATCTGTGGTCTGGAAGTCACACAGGGCTCACAACAGCATCTTGTAGGCAGTGGTGGGCCTCTGGAGTTGGTATCTCCAACTGCTGTGGTAGGGAGGATGCTATAAATGACATTTGTACACTGAGGCTGAGAGTAAGAACTGTTCCCAGTTCAGATTTTGGGCTGGACTTGCCACACAAACACACACAGACGTGAACACATGCAGACACATGTAAAGTATATTCAGTCTTTAAGTCATCTGCAGCCCCTTGATATCGCCCTGAGAGACTGCAAATTATGGGTATTGGATGGAGAGAAAGTGGTTCTCAGACCCAGCTGTCAATCTGGGAGACTGCAGCAGGCAGACTGAACAAAACAGTGATATACCACCAACACAAAGTTGATAGTAACATCTTACTTGTCTGCCATTTCTGTGGCTACTTTGTACTACTGCTGGTAGACATGACTTTTCCTGCACAACAGGAATGTATCCTTCCTTCTTCTCACCACAGCTGTTCATCTGTTCGTCTTCCTGATTTAGTTTCACTATTAGACCTGGTGAAAAAGAAGAGGCTCTTTTTTAAGTCACATATTCAAAATGAATCTCCAAATGCAGAATAGAAACACAAAATGTGAGGGTAGGAAAAAAACCAACCTTGAAGGAGTACTGTACAAAGGAAGCTTAAGTGCTGGATGACAACATGCAAGAAGAAAATAACCCAAGCCTTGTCGTCATGGTACAGGAAACAAAAAGCAGTAATAACATTTAGGAAACTTTTAGTAGATAATACTCCCATTTTAAAACGTTGCTGGCCGGAGCTACGTGAGACTTCAGCCAGAATTAGGTTATGGGACTGCAGTAGGAGGTCTGACGGCAGCAGGGAGACAGACCCACACCAGCTGTGCCCAGGTACCACTCACAGCATTACCATCATCCTTTTGAGCATCATCTCGGGCTGCCCAGCCAACAAGAGACCCACCCTGAGTTGGCTGCATGGGTATTGGCACCCCAGCCACCCTGTAACAGCAGCAAAGATGCTGAAACCTAAAGGAGGCTGGGTGCATCAGCACGAAATGCTGACAGCCTGCCCATGGAGCTGTAATGCCTTCTGGTGTGTTCAGGGAGCAACCTTATGTTCATCAAGTAAATAGGAACCATTGTGTCAAAGACAATAAAGTTTTCCCCATATGCAGCTTCTTTCCTTTGAAAGGAACAGAAGTTTGACCTTGTAGATTTTCCCATTGGAAAAAACCCCACTTTTTATGAAAAATAAATTGAACCGAAAGTATTTTCCTTTGGCCTAAGTCTATCTAAATGGCTACCCCTGTAGCTTGGTGGTTTTTATTCAACTTGGAGAATAGCATTGGTCCAGGAAACCAAATGAGTGCTTGGGAACACAGTATAAAAATATCTCAGAGAAACACTGGCTGAATTTCACTGCTGATGTAAAAGAATGCAAGCTGAGCCCAGCTGAGTTGTACTTCCTTATGAGACCTGTAAATTCAGACTAGTATCTTTAATGAGTGAAGCTGTTTCAACACTTACTGCAACTTGTCCCTTTTTTAATATCAGTGCAATAACTTTAATTCATCCCAGAAGACATCAAATGGTTGGAGCAGCACTTTTGCTACTCTGATACGAAGTGCACTAACAGCTTCATCCTAAGAAGAACATGAGGATGGTATTCTTCTAGAAGATGGTTTCTTTGCCTTCCGGCCTCTAGAAGCTGCTCAGAAATATCCTATATGAACCTACATTCTGGGTTCTTTGGCTTACAGCCCATTGCCCTTCACTTTGGAGGTGTTTCAAAATCCCCTTCTGTTCAGTGAGAGAGCTTGTTGTACAATGATGCACACAGTTCATCAGCTCTTTTAGCAAAAGTTGATTCTACCAAAGTTCATGGTGCAATTATGACTAATGCAAGGCAGCCCGAGTACTTGAAGTTCTCCCATTGCCTCACAAATGCAATTTGGCTGAATAGGAATGTGTTGTGGATGGCTCGGGACAGCAAATGAATGTTTCTGATCCTATCCATCCAGCACTGTAAAGAAATAATTAGGTTGTGTCTGTTGTGCCTTCAGATTTCAGAAACGTTTGAGGGGAGTTATGATGGCTGCACTCAAGTGGATATTTATTGCCAAGATGCATTGGAGACACTGGTCCAAAAATATTACTGTTTATGATGTCATTTTTGTCCAGCAAATATACCCATATGTCCAAATGGTCCATGTAAAATATCTGGCATCATAGCACCTGACTCAACGAAGAGCTTAAGAAAAAAACCATAAACCCTCTAAACATGCTGCTTACCTATTCTCCCATCCTACCTTTGCTTGAGGCAGCCACTTCTAGAGAGCATGGGAACTGCAATTTTCCCCTTCTCACAGCTGCATCCTAAATTCTTCTCAAATGTAGTGATACGTCCTTCATTTATTTATAAAGCCCTCCCTTTCTTCTATGCTTTGCTTCACTCCACCTCTTGGTAGGGCTACCAGCCAATTCCTCATTTTGGAAAGTGAGTTTCACTATCAGCAAAGGGAATGGCTGTCTTCTTGGAGTGTTCTGTGGCTACATACAAGTACAGGGATGTAACCTGAGAAAAGACCCCCTCCCCCCCTTACATAAACCCATGCTTAGGTCCACACATCATCTATTCCTGCACTTCAAGTGGAATAACAGAAGCCACTGGGGCAGTGATAAATTCCTAGGCTCTCATGGAACTGTATGGTGAGTTCCAGTTCTGTGAAACACCATACAGAGATATGAGACTCAGATGAACAGGAGCCAAAGAGGTGAACTCCCCCAAACAGGTTTCTATTTTCATTTAACTGTTAGATTAACTAGCAGTGTGCTTCTTAGTGGAAAATGGACCTCCCTCCAGTTTCCACATTATCTTCAAAGCCTCTGTCTCAAGGGAGTATTCTGTGTTTTAAGCAAAGGTCTGGACTGTGTCTGGTCATTTTAGTTCTACTGAGGAGCAGTGCTGTTGTCCACTGAGTCCTCTGCTCTGGCACTCAGCAGATGCCTCTTCAGGGACCACCATACTTCAGGCCTTGTTTCAGTCTCATAGCCACACACATCTGTTGGATCTGGCTTCTAATACATCAGGTTTTGGAACTGAGGTGTCTTAGCAACAGAGATTAACAGAAAGCAAATTATCTTCCATATAATTTTTTTTTTACAGTGTGGTTTAGCTATGCTCGATGTAAAACTGCCTCAAAACTTCCTAAGGCCTTTTTTCTTTCAATAACTCCTCTTGGAAGAGGCTTTTGCAGCAACCCCCATAAATAAAGAAAAACCAAAACCAACAAATAAGTGAGGTTAGACTGGGACCAGTTTGATTTTCAGGAACAAGATGGGTCATGTTATTACTACAGTCAGCAAGAGCTGAGAGAGGCAGTGTGTCCTCCTCAGACAAGTGACCACCACAGAGCTGGACCCCTGAAAAAAAATCATCTTGGTGTTCCTAAGTTTGCTTCTCAAATAAAAAGTACATCCCCATTTATTAAAAAAAAAAAAAACACAGTAGATTTAGAGAGCAGTTAAAGAGTCCTACTCCAGTAACCTCATCAGTGCAGCTGCTGCTTGGTTTGACTCATTTGCAACTGGGAGGCAGCTAAAAGACAGCATTTATTGGCCCAGAAGTGGGACCACAATGAAATAGCCATATTTCCTTGGAGACCCACACCTCTTTTTCTTCCTTACCTTTGCACTATGCTATCCAGATGTGGTGGCCCTGGTCAGCATTTAGATCAGAGAGCTTATGTCGTTGCATGGCACACACCTGTCCTGAGACTTGTCAGGGAGTCAATATTCCACCTTGGAATTTCCTACAGGTGTCAAAAGCAGTGCTGCACTCAGCAGGCCATCCAGGAATTTCCTCTTTCTGGAGCTGATGCAGACACTTCAGAGCAATGCTAGATGAGATGGCTCTGGTGAAGGCAGCTGACATGGGCAGCTGCATCTTTCTGTTCCTAACACAGCCAGTACTTCTGTATGGCCCTGCAAAAATTCATGCAAACACACCCTGTTTCTCTCCATTCCTTCTGGCACTTCACTTGTGTCCAAAATTACCCAAAAAGGGCTGAGGTTCCTAAAACTTTTCATAGTTTGAAGGCTCTGGGGTACGGTGCCAGAACCCTACAGCATAACTATGGGTACTCTCTTTTCATTTCCTGAGCTGGAAACACTCCTGATTGGCACAAGGCTATAACCACACATCCTTGCTAGAGCTGTGCAAACAATGATGTTGTGCACCATAAGAATATTGCTGTGATTTATGACCTGGGTGTCAACCCATATTTACATCATCAAAGATTTTCACTTTTAAAGCTCTGTTTTGGTAACATGAGGTGAGGAAGAAATGTGCTTATGAAAAGTTTTCTGAATACTGCATCTCAGATAAGTGGAGGTGGAAAAATACACAGCCAATCCAGGCACCATAACTTAAACTCATTCCATTGATGAGGAGATGTCAAGGCCTGCTGCTTCACATCAGGTGCACACAAAATGGGCCAAGGTTAGTTTTGCACAAACAGACAGTCTGGGAAGATAGGGCTTTCATAATCTGCACCCAAAAGTTACTAGGTTACATGAAAATCAAATCTAGGCAATAAATTCACTGTCTGAAAAAACATAGCAGAAACATGAGGACTGTGCTGCACATCAGTGGATTACTCTGAAAACTGCATGTAAGAACACAGTGGATGACATAGAGACATGGGATGGGACTTTAGCAATCAGTTTTTGGAGACTGACCCAGCTACTCCATTTCAAGCCAGAGCTTGGGCCAGTACAACCTATTCCCAGTGGGGTTAATTGATTTTTCTCTTTGCCAGTAAACAAAATATTCTTTAATAAATATATCTGTTTCTGGAAGGATCCATACTCCACTGGTGAAATTAAGCACAGAAGCACTGGTTCACAAGAGGGTTTTTGGAGAGGAAAAGAACAAAAACTCCTACAGAGGAAGAAGGCACTCAGCCTCTCTCAAATAATTTTTACATCATGCTGCCCTTGCTATGTCTCTAGCGTCCTTCTCCTTGCAAAACATAGTGACAAGGCATTACTGCAAAAAAAAAAAAAAAAAAAAAAAAAAAAAAAAAAAAAAAAAAAAAAATTACATTATCCTATTAATGGTGTCTGCTCTCTTTAGGCCCTGACAAGGTTCATCAGCTGAAGTAAAGCTCAGGAGTTATCAAGTCCAGCATGGCACTGAGGTTCCATGACTTTAGGAAATGAAGGACAAGAAGAAGGAAGGAAGGACAGTGAAAGAAATTAAGGACAAGGGCAGAGCCTTTGCTCTTGCTTTCTCTCCCCAGAACAAGCCATATGGGAGACTGCACATCTACCATGGGTAGACATGCTGCTGTATCTGTGCTGGCAGGTAAAAGGAGGCCAAAGCTTTCTCTGGCCTTGCTATCTCCAGTCCTTTAAGCACAAAGGAAAAAGACACCAGATCTGACTGGACATCAACCAGATCTGAAGGTGACCTAACTTGGTCCTCATCCAGCTCAGCAAGTGAGTTACTGCTGACAGTAACATTTTAGTCACTCAGGTGAAGTCTTGGACCATAGCAACTAGAAGACTCCCAAAACTAACCATTGGGACGAGCTTTTTATTCTACAAGTAACTTCTTGCAGTTTAGCAAAATTTCAGCCAGACAGGTTAGTGGAATGGATGGGCTCACACACAGGGAATAATCTTTAAACCTAAGGGTGAAAGAGAATAGTTGAATGTGGCCAAGTACTGACAAATCAAGAAAAATAATATTATATAGAAAAAAAGTGAATACTGAAAACCATATCTGATATTTGGAACCACATCTCTGAATAGAGATAAATTTGAGGCCAGCTCCTAACAAAACACAGTTCTAGAAGGACAGAGGCTACTGTGCTTTGGCCCTTTTGTGTCCTGAAAGAGAAAATATATTTTACAAGACTTGAACAAGGAACTTGACAGCATTTCCTGATAGAGAGATTACTAATCCAAGCTTGTAATGGAGATGGTGGAAGTGATGAAAGTGGTAAGATTAAGAAAAACATAGAGTTCTTGCAAGTGCTTTAGAAAGACAGTTCAGGCAGTGTCAGATATCAGGACCATATTAATAGGGCAGTGTGAAGGGAACAGAAAAGTTTTAGCATGGGGCTTCCTTTGTAACTGAATTTTAAAATTACCTTATTGTCAGCCTCCTACAGCCTAATCAAGATCCAGAAAAGAGACTTTAGATTATTTAGTCAGAATAATTTTCTACTTTTTACATTCTCTGTTTCTTCTGCTTTGACCATGAAATACAAAAAAAAAAAAAAAAAGAGAGAGAGAGAGAGAGAGAGGAAGACAATTCTTGCTCTGTCATCACAATATTCATATATCAAACCCAAGCAGTGTGATCAGTTTATGAAATGGGTTATTTGGCAAAACAAACTGCAGCTGCTAGAGATAAGATTTAGTGGCACAAGAGGAGCCAATCCAATTTGATTTTAAAGGTTTTCATAAATTTCAGCTGCTGCAAAGCTGCACTGCTGTCAGTAAGACTACTTTGATCTGTATTGACTGAGAATTTACACTGAAGTTTTCATATAAAATCTCTTCAAGGAATATCCAGAAGCATCTTTTGCCTTTCCTTTTTCTCTTTTTATAGAGCTGGTACATGAGAGGAACTGAGACTTTCTGGCAGTGTTATCTGTAAAAGAGGTAAAAAGAAGTCTGCATTTAACAAAGATCAGGAAGTCAGCTTTAACTTCTGCTTACACCAACATACATTAAGAGTAATTTCATTGAAGCTAACAAAGTATAACCTCCATGAAAGAGGAGTGGTAAAAGGTGCATCCTGGCATCACCATGTGAGGCTGAAACAAAAGCATTATTAGAGAAATAATTTTTTCATATAGTATCATTCATTATATGACTTCTGTTTATTATTTTACTCTCCCATTTGTCCTCCTAGGTCCTCCCATAGATGAAAAGAGAAATCATAGAGGGCAGCTACAGCCAATGGAAGCTCCTTCATTCTGCAATGAAGATGCAATGAAGAGCAAGGTCTACTCTGCCTGGAGTTTGGGGTGGAGAGGAGGAATGGGCATTCAGTACTGTCAGGGCTTCTCTTAGCCTGGGTATTTGTCAAGAATGGAGAAAAGTCAAAGTCTAGGAAAGGGTTGGTCTTTGGGCCTCGTTTACCCGAAGAGGAGAACTCTTCAGAAAGAAACTTGGAGGATAGGAACTTTGTATAGGAAAGAGAAGGAAACTGACCCCAGAAGGGCAACTTGTGCAGCAACCCATATGAAAAGACCAAATTTGGCACAGGAGAGGCTAAAGTGAATCTCTTATCTTGAATTTATCAGCTGTGATGATCACCCATTCATCCCATGCTGCTGTGTGTCACTTTGAAGAGAAGCCAATGCTGAAATTACATGACAGAAGCAATCTAGGTGGGGGAACACCATCAGCAGTGCTGCAGCACCAGTAGAAGAAAAAGTTGGAGAAAGGTTAAAAGAAAAATAAAATCTGATATTTCACAGCTCTTAGAAGGTGTCATCTGGGACAGCAGGTCTGCAGTGTGTTACTTGAATGGTCTGATATAAAACACCAGTCATTCAGCCTCTCCTTTCCTGATGGTTGAAAAAGAATTCATTTCTTATTCATGCCACTGTTTACTGAAGAGGGTTTAATAAATCAGGTTGCAGAGTGACTCTGTGATGGGTTTTTAAACAAACATAGTGAAGTATAGCTTAGCCCCAGCGGCCCTTCATGCTATGGTTATCAGGAATGACAACAGAGTAGGTTTTCCTGTTCCTACTGTTCCTTCAAACACCCCAGGTTTTCCTCCTTTTTCAGTCCACCTGAACTGTTTCCATTAAATCGGGGGTTTATTAAAAGGCATTCTTTGGGACAAACAGGAAATTGCATTCTTTACATGTTGAATTTTGCTAGAAATGTTGACTTCTTAAGGCTGTAGCTCTTCGTTTAGGCCCCTTTCGGTGTTCACTTGTTTAATTTTTGTTGAGCTGTGTATGTGTGAGCAGAGGTGGTAATGAATAAAAGGTGTGGGGTAATGTTGGAAAGGGATGGTGAGCAGAAGTCACATGAGTAGTAAAATAAGAAGAAAACTAATATTGCCTAGCAACCTACAGAAAAAAAGAAATTGTGCCTGGCAACAGTAAGGAAGGACTTAGCTGCAAAGAGAACGCTTGCCAGGAAGGAGAGACAAAGAAAAAGAAAATTCATAACATAAGAAGCCTCAGAAGTGGGAGAGAGGAAGGAGAAGGAATGAATTGTTTAGAAACTTGGAAAAGAAAGGCAGCTAGAGCTTGTCTTGCACAGAAAAGGCAAAGCTCTCTACAGGAATGGGTATCAGTAATCATTTGCAATGGCTTTTTATGGTGATGAACCAAAACAGGAGATGTAATAAATGTGGTGTGGTCACCATTATACTTGGAACTTCAAAAGGAAAACTGATCTCATTTGATTCTGTTATATAAACATGAAGCCCATTACCTGGGCTGGAAGCAAAATTCCATTTATGTTCCTCACAGGGTAGGACCTTGTCCTACCAAGGACTTCTGTCTGCTGACAGCGTAGACAAAATGCAGCTAGTAAACAGCAGCAATGTGCTGTGAAAGAGTGAAAATTTATCTAGTAATAGAATAACATGGGCAAATTAACCCCTCCAAGTAGGTGTCCCTAAAGGACCAGCTTAACTAGGGGTTTGACTTGCCAGTAGCATGATGTTGTTGACTTTGTGTGTGTTGGAAACAAAGCAAGGTGGTGAGCAACACAGCAAATGAGGGGACCTCTGCCCTTAGTCCTGCTAAGAGCAGTGGGATTGAAAACCTCTTGGAAAAGAGGGAAGCTCTTTGAAAGCTTCACTGATGGAAACAGCCATATGCAGACGAATTTTCACCTATGCTGATCTTGGCACCAAATGCCATGTAATCTTAAACCTTTCTTTCCCAAATTCTACTCATTGCAGCAAAGGTAGCAGAGGTTAATGTGAAAGAATTGAAAATCACACGCCAGAAAATGAAAAAGGAATTTATTTTGCTCTGGGACTGCAGACACTGAGAAGCCTTAATCATAAGCATATGGCTATGGTACCATGGGACCACGGGGCAGAGTTAAGGTTGTTTCAGTGGCCTAATTGTATGCATCTGTGGATTTCTAGTATTTAGGGTAAGTGGAACATTAATGTCATACCATGCTGTCTGTCAATCATCATGTGTTATTGCAGACACATTTTAACTCTGTTTGGAAATGTTGATTTACTTATTTATTTAAATTTAGTTGTGGCAACAGCTTATTAAGTAGAAAATAACTTTAAAACATTCCTCAGAAACCACAGTTATTTCTTAATTTCCCCAGGAAATTTGAAACTTCAATAGCCTAAATGTTCTGAATGACACTTTCAAATGCAGGCATGAGGAGGATGTTAGACCTTGGGCATAAGTAAGAGATTAGTAGTTTATATTAACTGCAGATTAGTTAGCAATTTATAAAATTGAAACTCCACTTCCCTCTAGCTGCTGGAAGGGAAAAGGAGCTTGCTGGTTTTTTCGTTTCAGGAGAGTTCTTTAATTAAAAAAAAGCTTTCATTTTTTTTATAGTCTACCCCTACTTTGAAGTTATCTTCAGTTACAGCTTTACTGCTGTCCTGAGCTTATAACCAACCCATCTGACCTATATTGCACGTCTGTCCTTTGCCATTATTTCATAAAGGCATTTGATGGCTAACACTGTGCAAAGCAGTTTTGCCTCGTTTATTGTAGCTGGGGCTCTGCTTACAATGTGTTATCTTAGCTACTTGTAGATACCAGCTATTTGTTGTAACAGAATGCCCCAGCAGGAAGCAAAGTGTTGATTTTCTGACACATTTCTGCTGATCTCTGCTTTGTGGATAGGTAACCCCTGCTTCCTCTTGGTTCTTTTGACTTTTGAATCTTCTTTTTCACAGCTTTGTGGGAGCCTCGGGAAGAAATGATACGTTGAGAAAAGCAACTCTTTTAACTTAAATGCTATCACCTTTGCTGGTTTCCTTATTTCAGACTAAAAGGAAGTATGTGATTAGGGTCACAGGTTCCATTTAATGTATTAGTAAGTTTTATATAAAAAGATAGTCTTAATTATTTCTGTGTGAAAGCACTTTGATTCCAACTTTGCTGGAAGTTATTTTTCTGTATTCCAAGTAAATACTTATTTCATTTTTGTTTCTTAATAAAATATTGCTCTTACTCAACATTTCTGGATATGACAACAATAGAGCAAAGGTTCTTGTTTGAATTCTCCTATAGTTTACTGGACCATGGTGTAAGATTTAAAACACCCTTGCATGCATTTCAGTTCCCACGTACATTCTGTTTCCTGGCTTTAGTGTCTCTGGGATATCTCATGTTCCAGAGAATTAAGAAATAATCTTTGACCCTATTTCTCTTCTGTAAAATCAAATTAATCTGGTCTTTCTGATAAGAAGGCCTAGGATTTCCAAAGGGTAAAATGGTCTTTGCTGTTCTGTAGTCTTTACATATCCCATAAGATTCACTGGATGTTACCTCACCAACATTAAGCTATTTCTAAATTCACCTAAATCTTTCTAGTACCCTGAGTAGGAATTGTCTGCATGTACTGCCTGGTCATTAATGCACAGAATAATACCCTTCCCTCCTCCAGCCAGTGACAGAAACATATTCCCATGACATTATCACTTTGCATACTAGACAGTTTGAGTGCATGAATGTTTTTCTTTTCCTGCCATTCACTCAAGGTGATGCAGCTCATCCTACAGCCTTTTCTCATAAGTAGGAATAATTCAAGTATGATCTTATTCTATTCCCTGAGCCACTTAAACTGCACCAAAGAATACAAACTCTACAGCTTACCTGGCACAAGGATTATTCTTGGATAATATTTGGTCAATGGCCTCTACATGACGTTTTATGGTGGCTTGCGATGGGTTTGTACTCTTGCAAAGAGTTAAGACAGTTCCATGCTGGAAAGCCAGCAACAAGCATCTCATTTTTATCCAATCTTACTCATCTCTGTGCCATACCAGACCCTTAAGACAAAGCTGGTTTTGCCAGAGTGTTGCTCCCATGTCTCCTTCAGATGTATTGCTCTCTTGCTCCAGCAACTTCACAGCTTTGTGGTGCTTCAGATACTTGTTTATTCTTGAGAAAGGTATTCTCTATGGTGCCATCATGTAATGTTTTGAGGGCAGAAGATAACGGAATCTGAGAGGTGCCAATAAAACCTAGTATCAGATCTGTCTCAGAGCATCACTGTGTCTTTCATGTATTTTGATCTAGATAATCCCTTGGACTTTCAGTTTCCCTGGGGCTATCCAGTTTTGCTCAGAAGCCAATGGATTCCTGACCAAAGAGATCTGAGTTCTCCTCAGCTTCAGTATGCCTGCATTTAATCCGCTAATAACCTCTCAATTTTAGCTTTCATGGTATTACTGTCAAGCTTGCCCTGGCATTACCAGGCAGTATGTTTTTTTCACAATACATATAGGAAATCCAATTTTGGTTTTTGGTGAGGGGAATATCCTTCCTTCCAAGTGTTCCGTTCCGAGATCTTATGCAAATATCGGTATTGCTACAAAATTTTATCTTTCCTAAAATTTTTCTTGACACTAACAGGGCTGCTGGTCTACTCTGTATTCTATGATAATTCATTTTCTTTGCTGGCTTGCCAGTAATCTCATGATTTCCCTGTCAGCATCTGCGCATCAGTACCATGAAGTATATCTCTATAGTCTGATAAAATTCTTAACAGGGACTAAAATTATAATATTCTTTTCTCTCTCAGTTTTGTTTTGCAGTCAAATATGTGACGCCAAGCAATGAATAGCAGAACTACTATGATCTCCAGAACTGCTTTGTGGTGTATTCCTCAACATCTTATGTACACCTGTTGGCACAGTCACAGTTGCAGAGTGTATCTCAAGTAATTGCATTCCTCAGGTCCAGCACTGCTTACGTCTTTGCACATTCACACAGCACCACTGAATGCTCCTGCCTGGTTGGCACATATGTGTCTGACTCAGCTTTGCCTGCTTCTTAATTATATTTTCTTGCTTGCTGTGAGTCTCACTAGCCCTCCATCCATATGTTTCATATACCACGTGCTGGATTATAACATAACGGGTTTACTTACTTATTTAAGAAAAACACCCTGCTTTCAGAGATGCTCTGGGCACAGGGAGCACTTTAGCTATATACAATACAGTGTGTCTTCTTGGTGCCTCTCCAAAGTCTTCTGTAACTTGTGTTCCTCATCCCAAGATTTTTTTCAAACTGTTCCTGCCTTCTTCCTGCCTGTATCTTCAATGAGTAACAGTGTAGTAACATTCCTGACAGTAATAGTTCTTAATCAGTGAAGCTAAGTGATTTCTCACTGTATCTGACTGGAAATAGATATTTTTTTTACCCCCCCCAGTATTTTAGGCAGGGAGACAGTGTTGATTTTCATTGAGATTCTTGTAAGACTTAGAACTTGGGCTTTGTGGCTACCTGTTTAATCAGTAGGTTCACCTGAATGGGGAGTGAAGGGTTCTAGCTCTCACATAACACCTTTTGTCAACTGACATCTTTATGCCCATTTTACAGGCAGGATGCAAGAGGGCAGTGGCAAACAGAACAGATTTAGTTTATCTGGTCAATGTGAAACATGTTAAAGCTTTGTATTACCCACATTAGATTTTGTCATACCTGCTCTACCACTGAGGCAGGAGATGTGGCACCTCACTGTTCAGTGACAGAACTGTGGTAACCATCCAGGTTCTGAGAGCTGCACTGAAGCCATCTGCCTCCAAGATAAAATGACCTTTTGGGTGTCTTTGTTCAGAGAACAGTGTCCATTTTTGATCAGCAATGGGAACTCGTGTCTGAGGTCAGCATGGGAACTTGTCTCAGCAATCAGCTTGGAGATTACAGATGTTTCTCCATGTAAATCACAGCGAGAATGTGCTGGTTTTTTCCTGACATTTTCCTCATTTGGTCCCGTTTTTAGAAACCTTTGATATTTAGACAGACTACATATGTCAGCCAGAGCTGTGTTCCATGGACAGAAATGACAACAGGAAATAGATTGGTCCCAAGGCACTGAGTCAAAATTAAAAGTCAGTTTATGTAATTAAAATTAGATAGATGACAGAGAAAATAACCAAAGTATTAAAATGAGAAATAGAATGGGTAATAAAAAGTGTAAAATGTAAAATGCAAAACTGTATGTGCATCTAGACCAAGGATGCCAATATGTCTCAAGGATATCCAGGTCCCCGCAGGCTCAGTAAAACTTGCTCAAATATCACTGAAAATTCCTACATCCTCTCTGTGACTCCATTCCATGCCTGGGTTATGGTTTCTCCGCTGACAGGTATATTCAATAGTGTCTTGATTACCTGTTGTGCAGCTTCCCTAGATAAAAACAAACGCCATTTATCAATGGAGCAGCTCCATCTGTGGCTGCAGGTCATGGCAGGTACAGCTGATAAGCAGAACAGGAAAAACCTCAGCATTTTTCTCCTGGTGGCCCCACCTCAGCCCTGAGCCACACAGCCCCCCATCTCATCTAGGTCTGTTCTGACCCAGAGGAGGGCTGGGAGTCAGGAGGACCCTTTATGGGGATTGAGGGAAGGGACGTCCTCCAAAGGCCAGAGGACTCCTGGCAGACACACATCTGGATTACTACATATGAAGTGAGGAGATAACTCTCTCAGGCAGATTTAATAGTAGCCTCCTCAGCATTTTTCTTCACAAAAGTTCACTGTCCCTCAGCAGTCTGCTCTTTGCACACAAGCACAAAGCCTCAAACAAGCCACAGCTCACCCAGTGCCAGCCCAGCAGCTGAATACTGTGGTTGTCTGAAATGCTGTCATGAGATGTCAGTCCATTGTTAAAAAACCTTCTCCGTGGGGAAGTTGGACAGAAAATGGGAGAAACAGTAGTATCTAAAAAATATTTCAGTGGAGTTTCTCTTTGCCTGCTATCTCAGAGAGCCTCAATAGTTCGGCATAATAATAAAGGATATAAATAATAGCTTCATTTTAGTGAAAATTCAGAAATAATCAAAACTCCCAGATAAAGGTAGAAGCAGAAAAACAAAATTAAAGTTTCTCTCTCAGCTCAGAGTCCATTTAACTCAAAGGCTCTTTGTGGTAGTTCAGTAATACATACACTGTTTTAGTCAGATGAAAATACAAATGGCTGGTAAAGGGCTTAATATGATTGCTGACTAAACTGATGGAGTAACCCAACAATGTCTACTTTTCTTCCCTCCTCTCTCCTTTTTTTCTTCCCTTCTGTGTCCATCCCCAGCAGGTTCATTGTTTGTGTCTTTTACAGGGATGCAATCTGCTTCCTTTTTTAGATTTTTTTTTTCCTTTACTCTTTCCTCCCTCTTTTAATACCCCATTTTTCCTCTTTCATTATTTCTCTCCTTCCTCCCACCTGATGCATGTACACACAGATACTCAGTGTCCTCATGACATTTCCTTTACTTCCCTTTCATCCTTTGTTTTTCCTACCAGATGGCCAAGCCAAAAATGCCACGAGAACAGCTTGTTCTCATGATATGTAATTACTGCAAAAGCAGTCACAGTCACCGTATTTTCACCAAGACAGCCACAGAAAATGGGTTCTTGTCCACTGATCACAGAGGTTTCCACTCCCTTAAATTCACAGTGCTCTCCTCTTTCTTCTTCTGTCATGTAAAGCAGGACATCTACTCCCTGTCTGGATGAAGACAAAGTTTTTAAGGAGTACAGTTCCCAGGTGCACGTCCATGGCACAAGTGCAGGTCTGCATTCTGTTTTATCACCAAATGAGGTTAAAAAAACAGTGATCCAGCAAATGTTTACTTAATCGTACTTATTATCTCATAAACGTGGAACAGGACAGCACCTGTCACAAAGCATTTATGATCTGAATTAATCTAAGTAGAAGACAAAGCATGCAATGGATACAGATAGAAAAAGGCAGTTAAAGGGAGCAGTGTGACATTATTTTTCATCCTGATGAGGCCCACGCTTGGCACATCTACACTATAAACAGTGTCAGAGAGACCGGATGCTAAACTCCATGACAAATTTGCTTTTTGTATGAGAGTTCTTATTCTTATAGAAGACATAGGAACATAAACAACGAAACCGAAAATCAATCACTGAACTCTCTGCTGGGAGATCAGCTTCTTCCTCTGCCTCCCTCACCTTTCCTTTCTCACTGCAACACCTGCAGATCTCATTTGTACCTGTGGCACAGAGCTAAGCAGCTTTTAGTTGAGCACATGCACGTCTTCCAGATTTGTCTGTAACATGGGAGAGACACATGTTGATGCCTTTCTTTTGTGGAATACACATTTTAAGACAGATTTTCAAATCTGTTGCCAGCACCCTATATTTGGGCAACTACCTTCCAGTTCTGACATGTAGGTGAACAGATACACGTTTGACACCTCTGTTTAAAGCACAAAGTCTTCCTTCCTTTCAGTTAAATCTACCTGCTTAATCCTCCAGCCAAATGTGCTATGAGACAACCTCGTGCTGTTGTACCACCCTCTGAAAGCAGCATCCCATTAAAACATGGAAGTCTAATTTGCCAAGTGCCCCCCAATATGGTTTCATCTTGCATTTCGAATGATCAGCTAAATAATTGTCAGTAGGAAGTCATGCAATTTTCCTCAGAGTTGTTCCCAGGCTGGAGTGACTCTCCTTGCCTGTCTGGTCATAAGTGAAGTCAGAATCATACAACCAGGGAATAATTTAGGTTGCAAGACACCACTGGGGGCCACCTGCTCCGTATCCCAGTCAAAGCAGGGCCCACTTCAGAGTTAGAACCTCAGAGCTGATGTGCAAGGAATACTAGAGAAAGCTACAAAATAGAGAAAGTGGTGAAAAAGCACCACTGCTGCTGCGTGCAACCAGAGGGAGGTTGAACCACGATGGATGGCAGAGGCAGCAAAGAATTAGAGGAAAAAAGTTGCAGACATAGCAGCACTCTCATTTCCCTACAAGTCAGATGTTTGGCCTCTTCAGCACCAGAAGTGAAGCTGCCTGCGTGCACTTCTGATGCTGACACTTAGCTAATTTTTCCTGAAAGCATTGGTTGGCTACAATATCTGGCAGGAGAGGGAGGAGGGAGAAGGGGAAGCACAACAAAGCTGACATGCATTGCAGCTTTATCTGCCACTCGCAGGCATCGGTTCCTAAGAGGTACTGGAGACTTTTGTGGCTGTCTGGATTTTTCTTCCATCCTTCTGAGATGGAAGGAGGTGGTATGACATGAGTAGCCAGGGAAGAAAGAGGCAGGAGGACAAGAATAGTCACACTGAATGGGCCTTGGCATTTGGTCCTAGAGGCTTACATATTGCAGCAATGTCCTGAATCCAAGCCCACTGGCTGTTGGATATAAAATTCTGTTGAGCAGGCAAGTTTGTAAGTCATCCTTCCACTTATTTCTGGGCAGTGAATCATTCTGGATTTTGAATAAATTCTCTTTTGTAATCCTGTAATCTGAGCCCTAGACGTCAAATCTTGCCACTGTGTTGCCAGTGATGCTCAGAACTTGCCTCTGGTCTTCCACAAGCAAAAAGCTGCAGGTGAAAAAAGAGAGAAGACCATCATCCCAGAACCTTGATCTCCTCCTGCCTACCTTTAAGATCAGCACTGAGCAAGAAGGAGGGGGAGGCATCTCTCTTCATCAACAGTCCTGAAAGAGATCCTTACTTCTCCAGGAGGTAAGAACCTGCAGAAGGCACTCATGCTGGAGTGTCCCTTCCCACTCTTTGAAGACTAGAGTTCTTTGTCACATCAAGACTGGCTCCAACATGAACCAAAATAACATTAAATGTAGTGAAATAATTGATATTCCACATCAGGCAGAGTCCTGCTGTCCGGGGCAGCACTAATAAACTGTGCTGCTACTGGCTTTGGAATTAATCATTTAGTTTACTGGAAAAGCTTAAATTAAGAAGGTGCCTTTTACAGCTCCTTCTAAAAATTGCTCATGTGGGAAACAACATGGTAGTGGGGAGGAAGGAGACCAAGCTGTGGGAAGTGTGAAGCAGGCAACAGCAAATTGTTTCGTGCACATTGCTGGAAAAAGTCTTGCTGCTGCAGAATGTAGTCCAAAAATTCTTGTTTTTAAAGAGAATCCATTTTTGCTCCATTAGAACATGGTCTTTGTATTAGTACCCAGCATGCAGCTAACACAAATAAATAAATAAATAAAGGCTTTGAGTTTCAAAGTATTTCTTCAGGGGAGATCAAGACATTCCAGGAGGAAAGGCAAGAGGATAAAAGAGCACAGCAAAGCTTCTGAATCTACAGTTCCAGTTACATTTTGTGTCAGCAAATAATTTGCTTAAGCTGCAGACTGTCAGAGACAGAGGAGAAGTAAATGATTTATGCTGTATGTAAAACTGCAAATGCATCACACAAGTCTTATGTTTTCCATTAATACAAATGCATAAATTTCACAGGTGGCTTCTGTCTAAAGGATATATGGCAACCTCCACTATCTCTGCTCTGCAAGTGAAGAATACAGGATTCTGGTTATGAAGCATAATAACACTATAAAAATATGATGCAAGGACAATGAAGGAAATTGAATATGCTTTCACGGTGAGCTCAGGCTGTCATAACACCACAGTTCAGGTTACAGAGAGATATGCATTTAAAGGAAGAATAAAAGGTTTCTTTGTAATTCTGTGCAGGAATTTAATCACAAAATTTCAGGAGAAAAATATTCCAGAAAATGGAACTTTTTTTTTCAAATTCTTAAAAAAAAAAAATTCAGAAGGTATTTATTACTCCTTGCAGAAGAGATGTTTTAACATATTCCTTCTTGTCATGTTTGGCTTTGCTCTTTGTTTCCTAGTACCTAAATTTGCATTCCTGGGCATGTCCTGTCATAATATTCCTAATGAGGGTGGCTTTTAAATCATAAGCAAAAAGCAGTTGTTATTAATCACAAGCTGACAAATGTTTACCAACAAAAACTAATTAATTCTTCAGTTCCCTCAGCTACTTTCTTTGACCATGCTTCAGGGAGCAACTGCCAGTAAGCAGAGCTGCACAACTACATGTTAGGAATCTCTGAATTTGGGGTTTACTTTTTCCTCTTTCCCTAGAACTGTTTCTGCTTTCAGTGGAATGAAACAAAAGCTTGAAACTCCATCCCAAAGGCTAGTACTCCACTTTTTTAACCATCTGTGAAACTTCTCTTTTAAGGACCTCTATTGGCCTTATCGCTCCAGTGTCATGATGCTATTGAAGGCTTCCATTTATCTACAGTTACCCCTCTCCTGGAGAGGGCTTAGAAATTACTCCATTTCAGGGTGCAGGTGTGGCCCAGGAACTGAGCATCCCCACACCCTGCAGCATGACAAAAGGACAGAGCAGGGTGGGTACCCCAGTTCCATGCTGCTGGATGGGGTTGACCCTCTGAGGGCAGTGAAACTCTGGACAAGAGCATGGTCAGGAGAGAAGGGAGACCCTGGCAACTCCAAAGGTCTCCAGCCACAACCTGGGAGATGGCAATATCTCCAAGCAGCAATTTACACCCAAGTGTAGGGATGCAGCATGTCTGAATGCAGCAGAAAATAAAGGCTGGGTACTACCTCTACTCTCTGCTTGGACCCATACTCTCTGTTTCTTCAACCTAAGGTTTGGCCCCATAAAATTTGAGAGCTAGCAGACCACCAGCTGCATGAAAAAAAAAAAAAAAGGAGCTAAGATTGGTCCTTTCTGCTTGTTATCCCTTTCTTCTTTCTTCTAAAATGGAAATGCTGTTTTTTGATGGTGCTTTGACACCTGCATACCCATTTCTATGTTGAAATGTTTATTTGGCAAGTGGGAAAAAACAGGAATAAAAGAAAAAAAGTCTTTTTCTGAGCTTTTGGTGAAGTCACTCAAAACCTTATTTTCCTGACTGAAAGCAGTTGTCAGGAATAAAAATAAACAAGTTCAGAGGAAGGAAAAAAATAAAATTGGGTAGCAGATATTAAGCTTCCCATTTTCCTCCAGTCACAACACAGAAAAGAGCTCAATTTTTCTGAAAGAAAAGAAGAGATGTAAGGTAGTTTGACAGGTCTAGAACTAAAGGTTTTAACACTGTGGTTGGACATACTAGAAGATAGTGGGAAGTTTTCTGACATAGAAATAGTTTTCTGTATGTGATATATTCATGGTTAAATAGAGACATTCTGTGCGTACCAGGTACATAAATAGTTGTGATTGCACTGAAGAAGAAAAAAAGGGTGAGATGAATTGGATAACTATTGCCTATCTGTGTACTTGCTGAGAAAATTTCCTGCCACATATTATAGAGCTTTCTTTGCCTTCCACTCGCTAGAAACCTCGTGGTGTTTTCATTTCCTGATCCTCTTCTTACATACAAGATTTTAACCTTCACCTGTATGCTTCCAGTGTGGCTGGAACCACAGAAGTGAAAGAAAAAACAAAATTAAAATGGGGTGAAGCTGACATTTATATACTGTTTGACAAATTGCCCAGAATACTCCAAATATTCCCAGTGTCCAAGATGTACCAGTGTCCTCCATGGAGTCCCATCCACTGCTGCTCTGAATTCAGCCCCTTGTGGATAAGAATCACTACACTCCCATAACAGCACAGCTTTTAAGTCTTAGCCTTTTTTTTTCTTTTTTTTTTCTGTGATTGTAAGAAGTCTATATAATTTAACATCACTTTTGTGGCTTCAAAATGTCTGAAACATTGTCTTTGAAAGAGTTGGTTTTGAAAGTCATTGTAAGAAATTACTAAATCGACACCAAAAGGGAAACTCATGCCTTCTCCTAGTGAATGTTGCAGAACACAGAGTAACTGTGAAAAGTAGTGAACAGAGCTTATTCTTCCTTCTCTACTCTTTGGATTAGTCCTGATTACCTACACATAGAGAAATCCTCAGCTGACTTTGCTAGTCCCTATACTGGATACAGGGTGAAAAGTGAGGCTGGCCTCACTTAAAAAAATTCTGGCCTCTACCTAAAAAAAACAAGTGGAAACTGCTTCCTTGTCTTTTACAACATAAAGACATCCAAGAAGAAAAAGAAAAAAAAAAAAAAAAAGTGCATGCACACATTAGAACTGAAGGAAAAATAGGCATTCTGTGTTTCCACACACAGAGATATGCTGTTAGCATTCAGAGGGTGTCACACCCCACAGGGTGGGTGTAGCACTGTCACATCTCACACAGTGAGCATGGCTCCCCAGATGCAGGGGCCGAACAAAATATCACGTTCTATGGACTGGGCACGTCTCTACATCCCACAGAGTGGGCACAGGTAGGGTTCCTCAGAGTGGGGTCTGACCCAGAGAGATTTGGACTGGACCCCCTTGCTTTCTAAACTCCCTCAGAGAGGAGCCTGGGTGCGGCTGGGCCCAATCCTTCTCCTCCTATAATTAGTCTCTTTTAACAACCCATTCAGTGAGATTAAGTTCAGGAATTCTCTGCACGGTACTCAGGAGTAAGGTTATTACCCAGGAGGTTTGCATAAAACACAACTTTACTTAAAAGTGAGTAAGACTATAAAGCATGTGAGATTACAGCTGGCAGAATTATGAAGGAAGGTACTTTCAAAGCAGTGGATTATAATCTAGCAGATCTTAAGGAAGTTGTCAAAAGAACAGGTTACAACTAACAAAACTTAACAAAGCAATGGGGAGTAAAAACTAACAAAGTTAGAAACTATGTTACCCTCATGTGCCAAGATAAGGTTAGAAACAGAGAGAGAGAGAAAAAGAGAGAGAGACAGAGGGAGGTAAAGATAAAGAAGAGATAGAGAAGACATCACCACCCCTGGATCCAGTGATGATCTTGGTAGGAAGTTCAGGTCCTTAGATAGCAGGCGTGCATCCAGCGTTTCAAGTGTGCCTCTTTTATGCCACCTGACCCCACCATTTCGGGGGGGCTTTGGCACATATTGCAAAGCCAGGTGTTCACTTGGGCCCCTCCAGCTGGGATGACACAGCAATAACCCTTATTTCTGCACATGCCCCCTCTCCAGTGTCTTTATCCAGGGCACACACAAGATGTCACTTTGCCTCCCCAGGGTGCAGCTTGCCTGCCCCTCTCCCTTATCAGGGACAGTGTCCTGCCTGTGAGGGTGGCCATCAGACAGAGCTCCCCTTGCAAGGACAGTGTTCAGCTTATCGGGATGGCCACTAAAGGAGGGGCTGCTCTTGCAAGGATAGGGCACATTTATCAGGGTGGTTACCCAAATGGGGGTCTGTCCTTGAGAGAACAGAGCCCAGGTGGCCATCGAATGAGGCCTCTACCCAAGCACAGTGTCCACTTTGCCAGGGCGGCTCTTTTGAGACAAATAATCTTTTGGGGATTCTACAGAGGGGGTTGCTAGGTTTTGTAAGTGTTCTAGCTTCCTCTCCAAGCAGAACATGCTCCATAAAAGGGTATAAAGCTGTTTCAGCCACTCTTCTGGGAGTCTTCCAGATTCCAGTGTCTCAGTGTAAATGACTTTGCACAAGAAGTGTTAAGGTTTGCTTTTACTGTGTGTAGTCTTACAGCAAGCTGACTGAAATTTTTCACTCCTTAGCAGGAGGGGAGAACTTGGCTGAGGCCAAAAATGCAAGATCCCAGTTCATGAGCCTTAGAATTCACCGGTGAAGAAAATATAATTCACTTCATTATATCTCAGTCTTGCAGTAGACAAAGAGCTAGGAATCAATTTACTCTTGGTGTCTCTGCTATGAGTACTAGATTAAAAACAATAGTTATCCAGAGCTCAATTATTTGTGCAGTTAACTTCAGCCTCACCTGTGCATATAACAAGTGTAGAGGGAAAAATCATTTGAGTACTACATTTCCCTGAAGTAATGAAAGCAATTTTAATATTAGCACTGAAATCTCTGAATCCTTATTTTTCTTTTCATTTTTATGTTTTATTTAAAGCAGGTTCAGTGATGCACAATGTACTTCAGCAAAGCAGGTGCTGGGGTAGAGGGTTAAAGTTATAAACCAAATCAGTAAAGATTTTTCTGGGTCTAGATGCCAGTGCATGAGATCACAGAATCATTGAATGGTTTGGTTTGGAAGAGACCTTAAAAAAATCACCTAGTTCAAACACACCTGCCCTTCCACCAGACCAGGTTGCTCAAACCCATCCAACCTGGCCTTGAATACTTCTGGAAGGGAGAATCCACAGCTCCCCTGGGAAACCTGTGCCAGTGTCTCACCACCTTCAAAAAAACCCAATGTCTTCCAAATGTCTCACCTGAATCTGCGCTCTTCCAGTTTAAAGCCATTACCCCTTGCCCTATCACTACGTGCCATTAGAAAAAGTCCCTCCTCGACTTTTTTGTAGGCCCCTTCAACTACTGGAAGGCCACTATAAGGTATTCCCAGAGCCTTCTATTCTCCAGACTGAACAACCCCAACTCCCTCAACCTATCTTATAGGACAAGCCCTCTGATCATCTTTGATGATCCTCTGGATGATCAGATCTCCGATGAGCCCTCTTCTGGATTTTCTCCAGCAGGTCTATGTCCTTCTTGAGTTGGGAACTTCAGAACTGGGCACACTACTCCGCATCTAAATGCAGTCAAAGGCAGCCCTGCCACTCACACAGAAACCCTTCAAGTGTGTTTTAAGTACCCACTGAGGGCACAGCAACCATGGCAATGAAAAGCAGCCCAGTCAACAAACCCTGCACCAGACCTCTAGTGAATTTCAGGTTGGTGGTTCACCTACACCTAATTTTATCCTGCTGCTTCCAGATCCTAAACCAGATTGCTCCCATTTTGTCTCTGTGCAGGTCTTTGCCACTTGCATCCATTTCTTACGACGTACATCCAGTTCTTGATGGGGAAAGGAAGATGTGCAGGTGCTTTCCTGCAAAGCAGGAAAGCCTTGCTTTGCAGGATGCTCAGGGGCATCTGATCTGCACCAGGGACTCCTGGCTCCAGCCAAATACCTTGCAGTAAGGCAAGACTTGCATGCCTCAGCAAGAGATAGAAGTTTTTATGTGTACAAGGAGTTTGTGGAAGCCATAGCTTTTGTCTCTGGAGGTCAGATCCTGCAAGCATCCAGTCTGCCAGCCACCTCTGATCCTTACCCACAGCACCCTTTCCTGGCTGCAGCTGCTCAAATGTGGTCTGCATAAGTAAGGATACTTGTCAGGCAGTCAGCAGGCACACAAATTTCTTCTGCATCATATCGTTTTTCTAACAATTGTATCATGGATGCAGTGGAGTCACTTGCTTATAGGACTAAGCAAATATTGAAAAATATTTGGTGTTGGAAAAAAGTAGCTTTCTGCAAGGGAGTCTTGACATCTTGTCTGAGTAGAGGAAAAGGACAGGTTCCCTCTGATAGCAACAGATGACCTCATAGAATCATAGAATCATAGAATTAGCCGGGTTGGAAGGGACCTCAGAGATCATCAACTCCAACCCTTGACCCACAGGAGCAGTTGCTAGACCATGGCACTGGGTGCCACATCCAGTCTTTTTTTAAATGTCTCCAGGGACGGAGAATCTACCACCTCACCGGGCAGCCCATTCCAATGCCTGATCACCCTCTCCGTGAAGAAATTCTTTCTAATATCTAACCTAAACCTCCCCTGGCACAACTTAAGACTGTGTCCTCTTGTCTTGTTGAAGGTCGTCTGAGAAAAGAGTCCAGCTCCCACCTCGCTACAGCCTCCTTTCAGGTAGTTGTAGACAGCAATGAGGTCTCCCCTGAGCCTCCTCTTCTTCAGGCTGAACAGCCCCAGCTCTCTCAGCCTCTCTCGAGCCTGTGCTCGAGTCCCTTCACCAGCTTGGTTGCCCTAAGTACCAACTGTGGGGCAACCACTAAGATGCAGTTTTTCAGAAACATTTGTTACATGTAGGAGGCAGGCAGAAACCTAACATCTAACATCCATCAACTTGGAGCAAGAGCAAAGTAGCACCATTAGATTTCTGATTTCCAACTGGCCCCTGGGACTTCTTTTGGGGATGAGAATTCAGTTCCCATAGATGTCATCAAATTAAATAATATCCATCCTAGGCTGCTAGAGCTGTTTTAAACAGAAGCATCTAATATCATTTCTTCAGAATCACATTTGGTCACAGCCTCATTGATGCTCTGGTGCCCTAGTGGCCCGTCAGCAGTGGTTGCCAGTGGCTTGTGGAGAATTAGTGTAACTAATATTAAAGTATAAGTTGTTCATAAAGTAAAAATAGATCTTTCAAAGAATCTTATGAAAGCTGGAAGCAGAGAGGGACCATGAAAAGTTACATTATTTAGCTGAACAAGAAAATTAAATCTCAAATATCCAGCCCACTGTGCACTAAGCCTGAAATGCCAAGAGAACTCATTCACACATAGAAAAACTACGTATGCCTGATATTTTATTCTATTTGAATAGTAGAGCAGTAGAGAATAAAAAGCCAGAGTCTTTTTCAGAGACTCAGGAGGAGTCCAACACTGCTTTTTCTTTATGCTGACTTTATTCTGTCTGAATACAGAACAGACTTTGTGCAAACTTCAAGAATATTTTTTTGTTGTGTCAAATGTGATGTGTCTTGGGAATTCCACATAGGGCCGTATTAAACATATCCAGAAGAAAAATAAAAATAATGTGTCACTCCTCTTCCTGCGCTATCACTAATGGCCACACTTCAGGTAATCCTAGGGTAACACAAATATATGATATTCTTTCATAGGTAAATGAGAGGTGATAAAATTTTTGCAAAAAACTCCAGTCAGTTCTCTGCCAGCAGCAGCACTTTAAAATATGGCAGTGATGTGGTCAGTGATTTCAAAGCAAATGAGGATTTCTGTACTGAAAACAATGTTTAGTCAAAGCAATATAAAACTGGATTACATTTTTTCCAAGTGTAACCAAAGACAAAACAAGTATTCCTCGAGGATTTATGAGCTCCTAAGATTATAGTGGGAATTAGATTTGTTCATTTAGCATTTGTTTCATGGATTATCCACAGGGCAGCAGATCTCATCAGACAATTTTGAGCTTCTGTGCTAAAAATTAAAATGATTGCCATCTCCTTTCTATGCTGGTTTACTAAATACTGTAAAGAGAAGCTTAATGATTTAATATACTGAACTTGTCAGCTTGTATCACAGAAGACTAGCTGTAAAAATCTTCATTAATGATAGAGAAGAAAAATTACCATCTGTAGCAGTGCTTTGGTATTTATTGCTCAACAGAGAAAAAGGGTGCACTTAAAAACTACATCAAGCAAGAAAATTATAGGGCACTTATTTCTCTTTTGCTGTTCAAGGGACTCATCTGGGAAAGAGAGCCTAAATCCGTGCCTGAAAACGGAAACAAAATTACATGAAACCCTTGAAGAGACCATTCCTGCTGATGCAAAAGGTTTCTGTCTTTCACGCATGATCAACTGCAGAAAAATGTTTGACAGTCATGTTCCATGAATAATGCCCAGTCTGGTGCTCACTGGAGGCAAAACAGTTGAGATTCTCAAATGCTTTTTCACCAAGCATGTCAAATTATCCCAGACCTGATCTGGCCATAAAGCACAAGGATTTATCCACAGTTTTAGTGAGGAAGATAAATAAAAAATAGTGGAAAAATAGTGTGTTACTGTCATTGATTATATAGCACCATCCCCATGCAAAATGCTCTTACTGTAAATATGTTTTGGTAATCATCATGAAGTAACTGCAGCCACCAATGCACACAATGGGACCTCTCATTCTAAAAATGTAAAGTAAGTTTTGAAAACTCTGATACTGCTTTTGAAAGCAGTATGGCTTCATGGAAAATATTAGGAAGTGGCTATGCAAAAGCTCCTCTGGCTCCACTGAAAAAGAAGAAGCACAACTGTGTGGAGGCTTTTGATAGACATTCTGGGTTTACAGAGGTTCCTCTTTTTATTAGTCCTGGAAATAAACAAAAACTTTCACAGTACTGTGTTCAATCTGACATTGCAGCTAAAAAAAATAAACAACAAGCATAAAATTTCTCATTCTTCCAAACTTTATGATTTTCAAGATTTTCAAGCAACTTTCTTTTTTCCTAACATATCATTATTGAGACTCATCAAGATATTAGTTTCATCAAGTTTTGAGATTAAGAAATATGTATTACTATGAGGGAGAGGAGGGTATGATACAAGCAGTATTTAGGTAGAGAATATTCTCTAGAATTTCTCCAGCTTACCAGCTTCTAACATTGTCTCTCCATGTGTGAGAATTCTATATCAGTGACTGCTAAAACTAACATTTATGTGGTAGACTGCTCACTGTTACTGCTTGCCAGCTGTAAGCTTCTGCACAGATCTTTATGTTAAAGCAATATGAATTTGGACAGCTGTGCTTACTTCCCCCTGAATACTGAGGTTTCCCCACAATTCACTTTAAAGCTGCGCTGTGCTTTTTTTGGTATTTCACAGTAGACATGACATCCAGCATCCAGTTGATAGACATCTTGCTGGATCCATGGCATGCAATTGGTTTCTCAGAGGTCCCATCATTGCTGGGACATCCACAGAGAAGCATCTTATGGGAAATTATGTCATTTAGTGCATACAGAAGCTTGGTCACGTCACTACAAGACTGTGCAGGAGAGCTGCTGAACTTTTTATTGTGGAGGTGTCAGTTGGTGCAGCATTGAATGACAAAGGTGTGAAGAATGGAGACTAAAAATCTCTTTATTTTAGATATGAAGCAGTAGGGTAACAGCATTTCAGGCTGCATATCAGCCACTGGGATCCAGAACACATCCTGAAAAAATGGGGAGTTACCACTGGCCCCTAGCCCCTGTGAAATGAGTTGTGCTCCTTTTTGATGTCTGTCACTTTTAACCAATCTTTTCAACAGAAAAGCCGAGCCTTCCAGAACCTATAAGGCAGAGACTCTGGATCAGAACAGAGTTCACTGTGAAGGGGCTATTGCTTCTGCCTGCATTAGTGCTAGGGAATAAGCAAGCCATCATTAAGCTTTCACTTTTAATAAGCAATATATTCAGATAACCTACAGTAGAAGGAAAAGACAATTTTTAACACATCAAGTTATCATTAGCAAAGGCAGAACAGTTTGTTGTTTTCTCCAGTTACCTTCACCTCTGTCCCTCGACAAGCCATCTCCCACCACACACTGTCAATGTCTTATGTCTGTGCAGCAATATAATAACAGCCCTAGACCTGTTTAATGTGAGAATGAACTCCTGCCATTTATGTGATGTAAATTCTGTAGGATTTCAGACATCAATGGGCAGATAATAAATCTAAATGAAACTGTTTAGCTATGCAGTACAACTGAGCTGGTCAAAACCATAGATCCGGCATCATGGAGAGAAAAATGTAAATAAATCTGGTTTTCTTCAGAATGAAGGAGGAACTGAAGGCTTCTGGAAGTTTCTCTCAGGTGTTATTATCCAAACAAACATGTCATTAACAAACTAGCATTTAGAATGGAGCACAAACTGTAGTTGGTTCTAAAAGACAAAAATAATGCAAGAAAAAAAGACTATTAAATGACTGTATACATCATGATAATCCTAAATCACAAAGGTAAGTTTTCTTCGTTTCTTCTTACTCCCATGCTTTTCTAGAGTATCATGATACAAATTGACAGTTATATTGATTTTTCAACAGCCAAAAAATAATGAGTCTTAAACCTATCCTGAATTATGCTTAATGCAACCATGCTGGAATTTTTTTCTGCTTTCACTGTTCATTGATAAAATTCTCACAGAGTATAATCCAAAATGCATTCTGAAACTTAATATAATTATGAAATGCATCTGTATGGATCACTGAACTACAGAATTGCTTAAGATTTTTTAACAATGTAAATAAACAATTCCATTTGCAAACTTATCTAATAGCTTTCTGTAGTAAGATCTCTGTTTATCCTTGCACTCACCAAACACTTTATCATATTACATACAGCTCTTAGTCAGACTGAGTTGCTAAATTGAGTCAATTTTGTCTAGATCAAATGGGAGTGCCTTGCACAATATAAGCCAGGGCTTCCATCATAGGGAAGGTGATGGAATCGTGCACCATTCTGTACTAATTATGTGCAGGGCAAGTTTTCATCAAATTGCAATTGCAAATCCAGATCCTTTTATATGAAGCTTGGAAATCCTTAATGGGAAAATTCAGCTGTCGAGCAAATGAACAGCTATTATGCAAGTATGAAATAAAAGTACTAACAGTGAACACTCTTCTCAGAAGGGGTGCAAGTTAAATATAAAAACATCTAGCTGCAAAAAAAAAAACTTTTCGCAGCATGAGAAAACATTTCTGAGCAGCTCATCAGCTCTGGTTCTTCAGCTGATGGTAAGCATATGGAGGAAGCTATACTTCAATATAAATGAAACTTGGAAACTGAACATCCATGAGACAAAATGTGTATTTAAATAAAAACATTTCAAGAAGCACAATGTGTAAGTTGAAGAACATTTCCTGTCACTGGGGTGGACTTCTAAGGACAAAGCCTCTCTTGAAAATCCACTTGCCCTGGCTGAAGTTCCCCCAGGTTTGAGGGTATCCTGGTGAGTGCCCCAGCCATGCGACACTCCAACACGGATGCTCCTGGTCACTCAGTGCTGGCCACGAAACTCTCTTCCCAGAACTGTACCCGGGGCTGTTTTTTCTGTGCTGTGCACATCCAACTAAGTCACTGTGCTGGTGTCTGCCAACCTGTACCAGCATGAGGTGGGGAAACCCATGGGATGCAGAAGACTCTAACTCTGCCCACTGCACCTGGGCCTGGCAGGTGAGGGAGAGGTAAACCCATGCTGCTCCCACAGACTCAGCCAGCTGCCCCAAAACTTTGAGAAAGGGCACACTGTCAGGGAGGGAGCTGTGGTCTCCCTCCACGTAGCCTGGATCCAAGCATCATTTCCAAAGTGAGAGCCTCCACGGATGCCTTCCTTCTATACCCACGGTAGCATCCTCTGCACTGGCACACTGGAGAAAGTGAAGTCTGGTGCTCCTCTGTGGCCTTCAGTTGTGATGGTTTGACCTTTTCTCCATGCAATGAGCTAGAGAGAAGATGAACAGGACCCTGGTGACATGCTTTGTGGCAGTGAGAGCCAAGGTCCTTGCAAGACTACCGCACAAAGCACAAGACAAGCTGTGGAGAGAAAATAGGATCTCATAGCTCTCCTACAGAAGACAGTGTCCTCTTGGTCTCCATGCCTAATATTGGAACCTAATGGGAAGCCACAGGAGATTCTTAATTTCCTTGGTAAGGGAAGTAGATGATTCACTGTCAGCCCTGGCAGGTGCAGAGATAAGTACCATAAGTGACAGATAAGTGACAGACACCATACGCAAGAGCCTTTTCAGTCCACTGAATGCAAAGAATCCTGTAGGTTTTGACCCTAAACTAAGCAAAACCCCACCCATGAAGGCTATGTTCCAAGTTATTCCTCAAGTCTAAAGAAAATGGGTGACTTCCCCACCACATCTCTTCATGGACAACCTCCAAATACTCAGACATTCCTGCAGAGCATCAGGTCTGTTCCTGCTTGCCGTTCTATGTCTGTACAAAAGGATGCAGGTGCATGGCTCTGAATGCTCCTCTGGCCACAGCTGCCTGCTTCAGCCACCAATGGAGGTTGTCCTGGGAATCTCCCTTTTTAACAAAGTAGAATGGGTTGGGAAAAAGCTTGGAAGAGACACCACATCAGCCATCATGGGCCTCTCCAAGTGCCAGCGCAGGTGTAAGAGATGCATCCCTCTTATTCTTCTGCTAGGAAAATGTAATTCCTTTTAGTCACTGTAATCAGGCAAGCTGCAATACTCTCCTGAGACCACCACAGGCACTTTGAACCAGAAACCACACACACAAAATGATAATAAAATCTTCAAGGGCACCTGATAGGCCCCAGCTTGAGCATTTTACAGCACAGATATGCTTGTGTTACTCAAGTGCAGAGTAGCCCTAACCACATCCCACTCAGCCTGTGGACTCAGTATCACTGTCTGGAGCAACTACATTTGTCAGGATGGAGGTAGCCACACACTGGACAGGTGAATTCTCCACTCCCCCATTTTCTACTTCTCTATTGATGTGTGTGTCTGCCACTGTTTTATCTTTTTTACCTCCACTACACATAAAGAATAACTCCACTGCAGTCAAACATGAATATAATGCTTTAAAGAAGGTGTGAGAAGAGAATGGGGACAGGAGGTCCAAAGTCTGCATTTTCTATTCTTGGTGTTGACCCATTCCTCAGTTCTTCTGTGAGAGGTTTTAAATACACAAAGAACCTCCCAAGCCATCATCATATGTGCAGGCATAAACCTCAGATTTCTAATTATGGCCTTGTAAAAATTTTATGTTAGCAATAGAGCATTCCAAGAGGTTGCTCTCAAGCTATGAGCATTGAGATAAAAACTGAACTTTCTCTTTCTTTGCTTTTTTCCCTAGCTTAATCTTATCAATTCACTTTGATAGTAAAAGTTAGTTGTGAAAGGCCTTTACTCATGCAGGGCTACATTCTCACCTGTAGTGGGGTTTTCTTCCATTTTTTTCCCCTCAGGAGCACCACAGTGGAAGTACTTACAATCTAAGGGTCTCCTAGAAATCCATTACTCAGTTTCGGGAAGACTGGGATATTTTTCTTCTGTGTGGAGACTTGAATACTGCTAAGTCAAATCAACTGAAAATTATTTATAAAGTCCATTCATTTCTTAAGTCTTAAGGTATGCAAGGGTGTAAGAATGGACAACACAGCCATATGCTGGATCTGCAAATCTGAGAACTGACCTAGAAAGCAGGCATCTTGTTATAGCAGGTGTTAGCTCCAGACTAACAAGCCTCAAATGCACGAAGAGCAAGAGAACTCTGGTTCTGGGTCAGACAAAAGGGTCCATGTTTTTTCGGGTAAAAGGGTCCCTGTTTTTTTGGGTGCTCTCCTTGCCCACTGCCTTGAGATGGACTCAAGTTGTGCCAGGGACTCTTTTGATCTGCTCCTTGGAAGGATTTTTTCACCAAAAGACTTTCCAGACCCTGGAAAAGGCTTCCCAGGCAGGTGCTGGACTCATCCCTTGAGGTATTTCAAATACATGTCCCTGGTGCTCAGGGACATGGGCTAGTGGTGACTGGGCACTAGGCTAGGTTAAGAGTTGGGCCTGATGATCCTCAAAGTCTTTTTCCAACCAACATGGTTCTAAACCTGATCGGTTTAAAGCTGTCTCTGCTCAGTGCAGGGTGACTGGACTATGTCACCTTTAAAGTCCCTTCCAACCCAGTGCATTCCATGGTTCCACGGTTCCATGATTCTGTTTTCCAAGGGCCCTGTTGACCCGTTGCCGTTGGAGTCCCAGTGGTGACACCCTTTGCAAGGGGCACAGTGCCTACAGCGAGTGTTGGTTGTGCAGGCAGGGAACAGCACTGGGGAGAGCCACGCTCTTGCCCAGCAGCTCTCTGTGGCATCACCACCCCTTTGGCAGCCTCACTTGGGCCATTGGGCACTGCCCTGAGCCCACCAGTGTGTCCCAGGCCAGGCTTTTCCAGGTGCTTTCAGGATGGGGCAGCTGAACTGCAGCCTCGGCTCCAGGTAGGCTCCCCCCCGTGACCCGGGAACACGCCGGCACAGCCCTTGGGGCCCCGCAGCAGCCGCCTTCCTCATGCCCCACACCGTCTGCTCTGCAGGAACGAGCGGGAGCGCGTGCCCGTCCACTCCCCCAAGGTGCTGCTCTGCCAGCGCGTGAGGGTGACGCGGGGCCATAGGACGAGGGAAAGGGACCTCTTCCTCTTGAGCGATGTTTTGATCATCGCCAAGCCCGAGTAAGACTCCTGGAGCCCAGATGCCTTTGCTCCCAAGCCCTGGTCCTGGCACAGGGCACAAGGCCAGGGACAGCCAAGGAGAAGCCCCGGGCCCCTGGCACAGATCGGNCTAGCTGTAAAAATCTTCATTAATGATAGAGAAGAAAAATTACCATCTGTAGCAGTGCTTTGGTATTTATTGCTCAACAGAGAAAAAGGGTGCACTTAAAAACTACATCAAGCAAGAAAATTATAGGGCACTTATTTCTCTTTTGCTGTTCAAGGGACTCATCTGGGAAAGAGAGCCTAAATCCGTGCCTGAAAACGGAAACAAAATTACATGAAACCCTTGAAGAGACCATTCCTGCTGATGCAAAAGGTTTCTGTCTTTCACGCATGATCAACTGCAGAAAAATGTTTGACAGTCATGTTCCATGAATAATGCCCAGTCTGGTGCTCACTGGAGGCAAAACAGTTGAGATTCTCAAATGCTTTTTCACCAAGCATGTCAAATTATCCCAGACCTGATCTGGCCATAAAGCACAAGGATTCATCCACAGTTTTACTGAGGAAGATAAATAAACTAGTATCTGGAAAAATAGTGTGTTACTGTCATTGATTATATAGCACCATCCACATGCAAAATGCTCTTACTGTAAATATGTTTTGGTAACCATCATGAAGTAACTGCAGCCACCAATGCACAAAATGGGACCTCTCATTCCAAAAATGTAAAGTAAGTTTTGAAAACTCCATGGCTTCATGGAAAATATTAGGAAGTGGCTATGCAAAAGCTCCTCTGGCTGCACTGAGAAAGAAGAAGCACAACTGTGTGGAGGCTTTTGATAGACATTCTGGGTTTACAGAGGTTCCTCTTTTTATTAGTCCTGGAAATAAACAAAAACTTTCACAGTACTGTGTTCAATCTGACATTGCAGCTAAAAAAAATAAATAACAAGCATCAAATTTCTCATTCTTCCAAACTTTATGGTTTTCAAGATTTTCCAGCAACTTTTTTTTTCCCTAACATATCATTATTGAGACTCATCAAGATATTAGTTTCATCAAGTTTTGAGATTAAGAAATATGTATTACTATGAGGGACAGGAGGGTATGATACAAGCAGTATTTAGGTAGAGAATATTCTCTAGAATTTCTCCAGCTTACCAGCTTCTAACATTGTCTCTCCATGTGTGAGAATTCTATATCAGTGACTGCTAAAACTAACATTTATGTGGTAGACTGCTCACTGTTACTGCTTGCCAGCTGTAAGCTTCTGCACAGATCTTTATGTTAAAGCAATATGAATTTGGACAGCTGTGCTTACTTCCCCCTGAATACTGAGGTTTCCCCACAATTCACTTTAAAGCTGCGCTGTGCTTTTTTTGGTATTTCACAGTAGACATGACATCCAGCATCCAGTTGATAGACATCTTGCTGGATCCATGGCATGCAATTGGTTTCTCAGAGGTCCCATCATTGCTGGGACATCCACAGAGAAGCATCTTATGGGAAATTATGTCATTTAGTGCATACAGAAGCTTGGTCATGTCACTACAAGACTGTGCAGGAGAGCTGCTGAACTTTTTATTGTGGAGGTGTCAGTTGGTGCAGCATTGAATGACAAAGGTGTGAAGAATGGAGACTAAAAATCTCTTTATTTTAGATATGAAGCAGTAGGGTAACAGCATTTCAGGCTGCATATCAGCCACTGGGATCCAGAACACATCCTGAAAAAATGGGGAGTTACCACTGGCCCCTAGCCCCTGTGAAATGAGTTGTGCTCCTTTTTGGTGTCTGTCACTTTTAACCAATCTTTTCAACAGAAAAGCCGAGCCTTCCAGAACCTATAAGGCAGAGACTCTGGATCAGAACAGAGTTCACTGTGAAGGGGCTATTGCTTCTGCCTGCATTAGTGCTAGGGAATAAGCAAGCCATCATTAAGCTTTCACTTTTAATAAGCAATATATTCAGATAAACTACAGTAGAAGGAAAAGACAATTTTTAACACATCAAGTTATCATTAGCAAAGGCAGAACAGTTTGTTGTTTTCTCCAGTTACCTTCACCTCTGTCCCTCGACAAGCCATCTCCCACCACACACTGTCAATGTCTTATGTCTGTGCAGCAATATAATAACAGCCCTAGACCTGTTTAATGTGAGAATGAACTCCTGCCATTTATGTGATGTAAATTCTGTAGGATTTCAGACATCAATGGGCAGATAATAAATCTAAATGAAACTGTTTAGCTATGCAGTACAACTGAGCTGGTCAAAACCATAGATCCGGCATCATGGAGAGAAAAATGTAAATAAATCTGGTTTTCTTCAGAATGAAGGAGGAACTGAAGGCTTCTGGAAGTTTCTTTCAGGTGTTATTATCCAAACAAACATGTCATTAACAAACTAGCATTTAGAATGGAGCACAAACTGTATTTGGTTCTAAAAGACAAAAATAATGCCAGAAAAAAAGACTATTAAATTACTGTATACATCATGATAATCCTAAATCACAAAGGTAAGTTTTCTTCGTTTCTTCTTACTCCCATGCTTTTCTAGAGTATCATGATACAAATTGACAGTTATATTGATTTTTCAACAGCCAAAAAATAATGAGTCTTAAACCTATCCTGAATTATGCTTAATGCAACCATGCTGGAATTTTTTTCTGCTTTCACTGTTCATTGATAAAATTCTCACAGAGTATAATCCAAAATGCATTCTGAAACTTAATATAATTATGAAATGCATCTGTATGGATCACTGAACTACAGAATTGCTTAAGATTTTTTAACAATGTAAATAAACAATTCCATTTGCAAACTTATCTAATAGCTTTCTGTAGTAAGATCTCTGTTTATCCTTGCACTCACCAAACACTTTATCATATTACATACAGCTCTTAGTCAGACTGAGTTGCTAAATTGAGTCAATTTTGTCTAGATCAAATGGGAGTGCCTTGCACAATATAAGCCAGGGCTTCCATCATAGGGAAGGTGATGGAATCGTGCACCATTCTGTACTAATTATGTGCAGGGCAAGTTTTCATCAAATTGCAATTGCAAATCCAGATCCTTTTGTATGAAGCTTGGAAATCCTTAATGGGAAAATTCAGCTGTCGAGCAAATGAATAGCTATTATGCAAGTATGAAATAAAAGTACTAACAGTGAACACTCATCTCTTCTCAGAAGGGGTGCAAGTTAAATATAAAAACATCTAGCTGCAAAAAAAAAAAACCTTTTCGCAGCATGAGAAAACATTTCTGAGCAGCTCATCAGCTCTGGCTCTTCAGCTGATGGTAAGCATATGGAGGAAGCTATACTTCAATATAAATGAAACTTGGAAACTGAACATCCATGAGACAAAATGTGTATTTAAATAAAAACATTTCAAGAAGCACAATGTGTAAGTTGAAGAACATTTCCTGTCACTGGGGTGGACTTCTAAGGACAAAGCCTCTCTTGAAAATCCACTTGCCCTGGCTGAAGTTCCCTCAGGTTTGAGGGTATCCTGGTGAGTGCCCCAGCCATGCGACACTCCAACACAGATGCTCCTGGTCACTCAGTGCTGGCCACGAAACTCTCTTCCCAGAACTGTACCCGGGGCTGTTTTTTCTGTGCTGTGCACATCCAAGTAAGTCACTGTGATGGTGTCTGCCAACCTGTACCAGCATGAGGTGGGGAAACCCATGGGATGCAGAAGACTCTAACTCTGCCCACTGCACCTGGGCCTGGCAGGTGAGGGAGAGGTAAACCCATGCTGCTCCCACAGACTCAGCCAGCTGCCCCAAAACTTTGAGAAAGGGCACACTGTCAGGGAGGGAGCTGTGGTCTCCCTCCACGTAGCCTGGATCCAAGCATCATTTCCAAAGTGAGAGCCTCCACGGATGCCTTCCTTCTATACCCACTGTAGCATCCTCTGCACTGGCACACTGGAGAAAGTGAAGTCTGGTGCTCCTCTGTGGCCTTCAGTTGTGATGGTTTGACCTTTTCTCCATGCAATGAGCTAGAGAGAAGATGAACAGGACCCTGGTGACATGCTTTGTGGCAGTGAGAGCCAAGGGTCCTTGCAAGATTACCGCACAAAGCACAAGACAAGCTGTGGAGAGAAAATAGGATCTCATAGCTCTCCTACAGAAAACAGTGTCCTCTTGGTCTCCATGCCTAATATTGGAACCTAACGGGAAGCCACAGGAGATTCTTAATTTCCTTGGTAAGCGAAGTAGATGATTCACTGTCAGCCCTGGCAGGTGCAGAGATAAGTACCAAGTGACAGGTAAGTGACAGACACCATACACAAGAGCCTTTTCAGTCCACTGAACGCAAAGCATCCTGTAGGTTTTGACCCTAAACTAAGCAAAACCCCACCCATGAAGGCTATTTTCCAGGTTATCCCTCAAGTCTAAAGAACATGGGTGACTTCCCCACCACATCTCTTCATGGACAACCTCCAAATACTCAGACATTCCTGCAGAGTATCAGGTCTGTTCCTGCTTGCTCTTCTATGTCTGTACAAAAGGATGCAGGTGCATGGCTCTGAATGCTCCTCTGGCCACAGCTGCCTGCTTCAGCCACCAATGGAGGTTGTCCTGGGAATCTCCCTTTTTAACAAAGCAGAATGGGTTGGGAAAAAGCTTGGAAGAGACAGCACATCAGCCATCATGGGCCTCTCCAAGTGCCAGCGCAGGTGTGAGTAAGAGATGCAACCCTCTTATTCTTCTTCTAGAAAAATGTAATTCCTTTTAGTCACTGTAATCAGGCAAGCTGCAACACTCTCCTGAGACCACCACAGGCACTTTGAACCAGAAACCACACACACAAAATGATAATAAAATTTCAAGGGCACCTGATAGGCCCCAGCTTGAGCATTTTACAGCACAGATATGCTTGTGTTACTCAAGTGCAGAGTAGCCCTAACCACATCCCACTCAGCCTGTGGACTCAGTATCACTGTCTGGAGCAACTACATTTGTCAGGATGGAGGTAGCCACACACTGGACAGGTGAATTCTCCACTCCCCCATTTTCTACTTCTCTATTGATGTGTGTGTCTGCCACTGTTTTATCTTTTTTACCTCCACTACACATAAAGAATAACTCCACTGCAGTCAAACATGAATATAATGCTTTAAAGAAGGTGTGAGAAGAGAATCAGGACAGGAGGTCCAAAGTCTGCATTTTCTATTCTTGGTGTTGACCCATTCCTCAGTTCTTC